>MDKI01195939.1:0-20753 GCA_005239505.1 Nicotiana paniculata
TATATATATATATATATATATATGGTTTGTTATAATTTAGTTGTCAATATTGGTGTTTGGTTTGTTATAAATGGCAGATGATAAATTAGGTGTTTGGTTGGTTGTTTTATTTGGCAGGTGGTATAGTTCAAAATACAACATAATTCTGCTAATTTTTTTTCCTATTTTTGGGGTTGATTTGCGACTTAATCAGTCGCAAATCTTACCAGAAATTTCCCAGATTTGTGACCGATTAGGTTGTAAATTATGAATTTTTGTTTTTTTAAATTAATTTATTCTCAAATTTTATGAACGATTCGGTTGAAAATGGGAGCGGATTGAGCTTCCAGAGTGGAATTGGGAGCGGATCACCATCGACTTTGTGGTTGGACTTCCTCGGACTTTTAAAAAGTCCGATGCTATTTGGGTGATTGTGGATCGGCTGACCAAGTCAGCCCATTTCATTCCAGTGTTGACTACATACTCCTCCGATAGGTTGGCGGAGATTTATATCAGGGAGATTGTTCACCTCCACGGTGTCACACCTCATTTTTTCCCGATAGGGGTGGGATAAAGGAGTTTTTCCAATTTAAGTGACATATCGAAATGAGATTATTTATTTTAATTAGAGTCGCCACCTGAATTTTTACAGTGTTCCAAGACACAATTTATTTATTTTAAAATCCCAAATCGAGAAAATTTTAGACTCTGTTTAAAAATGTCTGCGAACCAGAAATCCGGGTAAGGAATTCTGTTAACTCGGGAGAAGGTATTAGGCACTCCCGGATTTCGTGGTTCTAGCACGGTCGCTTAACTATTGATATTTGGCCTAATTATCTGATTATTTAAATATTCTGAACCTATTATGCATTTTAACCTTTTTACTTTTTAGCATGATGGCGTGTACTTGTCATTTTTGGACACATTGTAAACGTGCCACATGAAATGCACTCGCAATTTACAACGTGTAATTTTTATTATTGTTCAAAGTTGTGGTCGGGAGCATGAGTTGCAAACCCGAGTGCGGATTACGTAATCATGACTATGGTCATGATGATATAAATGCTTATTTGAAGCAATAGTCATTATTCAATTTATTCTCTAAATCTTTGTAGTATGAGTCTAAAAGAGGTATTTTTTGGACTATAGGGTATGCATGTATTCAAATCATCTAAGACTAAATTGGCTAGTCTAAGGCTAAGTTTTTGGGCTATGGTCAAATCTAGCCCAATTTAGCAATTAACACTTGGGCCAATCCTATTTTAGGCTATTTGTGGAAAGGAGAAGTTATACAATTCAACCAAGCATGTTAAATTAAGGAATTAAAGGCACAATAACATAGAATTATCCAAGATGAAAGCACAATTTCCATTGTACGTATTTCTAAATTGAAATTCTGAATATATAAAAAATTAGCCAATTTACACATTTTTTGTTCCTTGTATTTATATCAGGTTGTGCTAAAAACAAGACAATACAGGTCTAGATTTTAAGAACTGAGCCTGCTATTTGGGCCAAACAGTGTGTGTCCTAAGTCTGGCCCAGTTCACATATTGGACCAGGGGCGTCATTTAAAAGAGAGGGGAAAACATGTTGTTTATTTTTACGATTCATACATACAAAAACCTTAAAAAAAATATTTTTGATAGTAAATTTAGTTATACCATATGGAAAATCGATGATGTTCGAAATGTTGAGTGAAAATATGAACTAGTTTTTAAACTAGACTAAGTTGATTTTTGAGACTAAAGTCCAACGCTAAAACTTTGGGGTTTATCCCCAAGCCCAATGGCGTAAAGTGCAAGCCCCATTTAAGCTTCTTGGGCCCTCTCATAGGTCTGGCCCAGCTTTAGAGAATTGAAATTCCAAATCAATAGAATAAAAGCAAAACAAAGTTGAATATCAATTTTAGGAAATTCCATATTTTTAGGAAGTAATAAGAAAAAAAATAAAGCTGAATACACATTTTTATAAAGTCCAGTCCAACTTATTACAATAAATCATGAGTAAAGGGAAAGTGTATAGTGCATTCATAATAGGAGGTACACTTGTGCGTTACTACAAAAATACAGAAATAAGAATCTATGAACCATTATGGCTGCCCTGTCTTCGAATGAGCTAAGGTTGTTCATGGCTTTACCCGTAGAATCTACTTCTTGTAACTCACTGATTGTTTTAGTGATCAGAAATAAGAATCTATGAACCATTATGGAATGAATATGACCATTAAAGGGTCAGACTCATTTCCTTTAGTGCTATCATTGAAAGGTGAATTTCAAACATGGTTTATAAGTATATAGACATACTGATTTACAAGCAAGAAGTGACAACTTGAGCACATACACAGCAAAATATTTTATATTTTTATGAGCAAATTCAACCAATGTTCAAGACAACACTAACATATAGTCTTATTGACACTAATCAACCTAAATCTCACATGTTCATGATTATAAACTAACAGGAAAAATTCAGACAGTACCAAACATTTTCCACACCAAACAAACACAGATTTTGAGCTCAAGAACAATTTCTATTTAAAGTGGGACTGTTACATACCTTAAAAGTAAAAAATAACAACAAAGAATGATCAAATAAAGGTCAAAAAACCAAGTTTTGCAGCTTAATATAGCAGCAACAAGCATCAGTAACAAAACCCAGGAAAATGAAGCTTGAATACTAGGGATTGGAGCAAAAATAAGCAAGAAAAACCCAGATTTTCAACCCAGAAAACTTGATAACTCAGAAAATCAGCAGCTATAACCCATGTTTCAGAATACCAAGACTGAGGAAAAACAAATTTTAACGATATTTTCTGCATCTCTTTGAGTATTTTTCAGTGTAGGATTTCTACTATGTGTGTGTGTATGAAATTTCTGTATTCAGATTTGTGTAGTCTTTTTCGTTGTCAAGAGTCTATTTTCAGATGTAAAAAGTATTCTTGAGTATGTAAAAAGTCACCCTATATTTCAGAATACCCTAGTCTATTTATAGGGAACTTTAGGGTAGAATCTTTAGAGAATATACCTTATCTTATTAGGCTGAAATAGTACAGGTATAGCTTTCCATCCTTATCCCATTGGACAACTGTACCCCCCTTCTAGAATGTTCCTATATTTTCATCCCGTACCCCCTTCTAAAGTTACTGTTTTACTCTTAAAAAAATATGATTTTGTGATTTCTGATTTTGTTATTTTTTTTTGTTGACATTTTCCTAATTCTAGAAGATTCTTGGGTTGTTACACCCAAGATTCTTCAATTGAAGTTCCTTAAATACCCCTTAGTTCCCTTATAATTACTTCTTTAGTATTTAAGATTAAGGGTTAGGTTATTTATTAAATGTTAGCTAATTTCCTCCTAATTGATTGATTAGGCTAATAGTTAACCCTTAATGAAGCTAAATTTTAGACTAACTCTTACCCTAGGTGAATTACTCAATTGTGGTGATCCTATTATGTAATTAGCTTAATTATTTGTCTAAGTTAGGAATTAGTTGTTTATTTTAGAAGATATTAGCCTAAGTTAACCCATATATAAAGTCTTATATTTAAAGGTTATCACTAAATCAAGTTGACCTTTAGTTGGGTGTGATTATTAATCAATGGACATGTATAAATGATTAATAGGTTGGTTTTAACCTAAGGGTCCAAGATTAACTGAAACTTGATGATTTGGCTAGAAGCCTTTGCATTCATGACAACTTATCAGAATCAAATAACTTCAAGCAACATCCTAACTAATCAACGATTAATGACAATTATAACTAATAATTAAGGAAAATAAGGGAGGGGGTGGTACATGAATCTAAATTGACTAAACACACTAGACAAATATACAAAGATTAACATTCCAGAGTCAAAAAATCCTAAACTAATATACACTTAACAGTAAACAGAAGTAATTATTCAGAAACAAACAAAGAAAAAGGTAGAAATCCTAACACAGTTAAATCATGCATGGGAGTGACTAAATTCGGAAATCTAGACTAATTAGTTTAGGGATTAATTAGTAAGACTGAAGTTAACCTAAATTACTCCCTTAATTATCCCTAAACATGCATATTTAGACTAGAGTCAATTAATTAATACACAAACTATAAGGATTAAAATCAAAATCAGTAAAAAAAAAAGGAAAATCGAAAAACCTAGATTGTAAACCAACATTGATTAAGTCATGCAAGAATTAAATCTAGGCTGGGGTTCAAACAACATTCAAATTTAAGGAAAGGAATTTATCAATTTGTAAACGAAAATCAGAAACTAGAAACCCTAGATTAAGTAATGACTTCAGAATTTCAAACAAGTCAAGCATAAAGAAAATAAGGTTTAAAGAAAGGTACCAGTCAGTGGGAATCGTTTGGCCGGAAAAGTTTGAGCCGCCGGACCTTGGCCGTATTCCGGCAAGGTTTGGAAATGGCCCAAACCCACATGAATCGATAGCTCTCAAAAAGAGCTATCGACTCATGTAGGTGTAAGTCATTGAGGGTCTTGGAATCGGCCGGTAGATGAAATCTAGGGTTTCTGATTCTTAGATCTAAAATTGATGAATTTTGGGTGGTTTTTTGGTGAAGCCAATGGTAGGGCGGGGTTGAGGGGAGGAAGAGGATCTTCTGGTGAAATTTTGATGTCATTTGGTTGAGCTCCGCCGCCGGTGGGTGATTTCCGATCGGCGAAGATGGGTGGGATACGGCGAAGGCCGGTGGAGGTTTAGAGAAGAGAGAGAGAGACATGGGAGGTGGGGGGTGTAAGACTTTGAGTTCTGAGGGGTACGGGGGTTTGGGAACAATTTTATACTTAAGGGATTAGGAAATTTCTAGCTGTTGGATCCAACGGCTGGGATGGGGGGAAGGCTAAACAACATCGTTTAGATTAGTGAAGGGTTTGGACGGGTCAGCTGTTTGGGCTGGTGTTGAGTGTTAGGGATACAGATTTTGGGCCTGGGTAAGTTAGCCCAAGTCTAATTTTAACCCTTATTCTTTAATTAATTAATCCTATTAATTCAAATTTAAAATTTTAAAGAGTAATAACTAATTTTAATTTAGTTTTATCTAATTATAAACTAATTGATAAGCTAATTAAGAGTAGAACCGTTTAATTTAAATATCACTAATCGCTTAAAGAATAAATTTTGTCATTTCCTTAGAAAAGATGATTAAATTAAGCAATTAATCCTTAAATAAACATTATACCAAAATAATCATCATTTTTTTTGTTATTTATTTCAATTAATTATAAATAATAATTTTGTAATTTCCTGATAACAATGATTAAGGTTATGCACCTAATTATGTACCTCTAAATCATTTATAAATTTTGAAAGACGAATTATGATTTTGCAATGCAAAAACAATTCACAAATAAGACTGAGATTCAACAAAAAATTATAAAACTAATTAATTTATTGAATTTTGTAGGAATATATCGTAGGTAAAAAAAACATGCTCACACACGGTATTCCAGTATCTATCATTTCAGACAGAGGTACACACTTCACTTCACGGTTCTGGAGAGCCGTTCAGCAGGAGCTAGGCATCAGGGTAGAGTTGAGTACAACCTTTCACCCTCAGACGAACGGTTAGTCCGAGCGCACGATTCAGATTCTTGAGGATATGCTCTGTGCCTGTGTGATGGATTTTGGAGGGTCATGGGACCGATAATTGACACTTGCAGATTTTGCGTATAATAATAGCTACCAGTCTAGCATTCAGATGGCTCCGTATGAGGCTTTGTATGGTAGACGGTGCCGGTCCCCAGTGGGATTGTTTGATCCGGGCGAGGCTCGATTTTTGGGTACAGATTTGGTCCAGGATGCCCTGGACAAGGTGAAGGTGATTCAGGAGAGACTTAGCACGGCTCAGTCCAGGCAGAAGAGTTATGCGGACCGGAAGGTTCGTGATTTGGGATTTATGGCTGGTGATCAGGTTTCGCTTTGGGTGTCGCCTATGAAGGGCGTCATGAGGTTCGGGAAGAAGGGTAAGATGAGGGGGAGAATTTTCTTAAGAGGGGGAGAATGTAACGACCCAGTCGTTCATTTTGAGTGTTAGCGCTACGATCCCCTAATAACTACTTTTCCCACGTTTATATCTACTTATGGGACGTGTCGGAATGATTATTCGTGAATTTTGGAGAGTTTTTTGGACACATAGTCCCTATATATGAGTTTAAGCTTTATAAATCGGACCGTAGTGGGAACTGTATGAAGACGGATGCGAAGTGGAATTTTGTCGACTCTGTTAGCTCCGTTGGGTGATTTCGGGGTTAGGAGCGTGTTCGGAATGTGTTCTCGAGGTCTGTAGTAGATTTAGGCTTGAATTGGCGAAATTTAGAATTTTGGTGATTTCGGCCGATAGTTGAATTTTGATATCGGGATCGGAATGGAATTCAAGGAGTGGAAATAGGTCTTTAGTGTCATTTATGACCTGTGTGTTAAATTTGAGGTCATTCGAACCAGTTTTGATGTATTTCGACATCGGTTGTGGATTTTGAAAATTTCATAAGTCCTTAGGCTTGAATCCATGCATAAATTGTGATTTTGGTGTTATGTGATGTGTTTTAAAGGCTCGACCAAGTTTGAATGAGGTATTAGGACAGGTTGGTAGGTTTGGTTAAGGTCCCGGGGGGCCTCGGGTGTGTTTCGGATGCTCAACGGGTTAAAAATTGGACTTAGGAAGGATCAAATTTCTGGTGCTGGTGTTCTTCTGTGCGTTCGCATAACGGGTGTCTCGAACGCATAGGTTAATCTGGGAAAGGGGAGAAATTACTCTATGCGATCACGTTAGGGTAGGTGCGAACGCGATGGTTTGGTCCAGTGCTCATCGCGAACGCGTGGTCCAGGCCGCGTTCACGAAGAAGGATTTAGGCTCAGCGGGTCCAGTGTTTTACCCTTCGCATTCGCTTTAATGTTAACACGTTCGCGTTGGGTTAGGGAGGCAGCTGTCCGAATTCATAGCCCTAGGTACGCATTCGCGTAGGCCAAATTTAGGGCGCGTATTTCTTACCCTTCGCGTTCGCGATGGTTCTTCCGTGAACGCGATGAACTCTCACCTGGGCCGATTTTAAAACCCAAAATCGAGGGTTTAAGCCATAATTCATATTTTAAACTTGAGATCTCGGGAAAGTGCGATTTTTGGAGAGATTTTCACCTGCGCAATTTGGGTAATTAATTCCTACTCGGTTTAGACTAATTTCCATGATTATACACTTAAAACCATCCTTTAATTTTGAAATTTTGGTGAAAAATTTGGATAAAGTTCTTCAGCCAAGTTTTTGAGTTTTGATCGAGATTTTGGTATCCGATTCGAGTAATTCTTGTATGGTTAGACTCGTGAGTGAATGAGTGTCCGAAATTTATAATTTTTACCCGATTCTGGGGACTTTTTTTGGATATTTTCCTAATTTCGGGTATTAGCCTTGAACTAATTGGCTAGCTTGTTTTCTTAAAGTGATATTTACATAATGCAATTGAATTGAATAGATTTGGGCCATTCGGAGTCGGGTACTCGTGGCAAGACCGTGATTTCGAGTTGAGTAGAGCATTCGAGGTAAGTGGCTTGCCTAACTCTGTGTTGGGGACTTTCCCCTTAGGTTGTTTTGATACTATTTGTTGTATGGGCGCGTGTACGTGAGGTGACGAGTACGTGCACGGGCCATTGTTGCTAATATTCCATTTTTCCTTCCTTTCCATAAATCATTTCACTCTTATTTCACTGTTTAATGTGCTAATTGTGTAGTTTAGATTAGGAAGGAGCATGTCTACCTGTTTTACCTGAAATTCCTATTTGATACTATGTGCACCATGTTTAGTTAGTCATATCCTATTTTTTTCCTGTGACTTTTCTCTTGAACTGTTTAAATAAACTTTATTCGGCATTCATTCACATTTCATATTTAAATTAGGACGGCTGACGTATTCCAGGAGCTTTCCCCCTGTACTGCATATTTAAATTGGGACTACAGACGTATTCTGGGAGCTTTTCCCCTGTACTGCATATTTAAATTGGGACTACAGACGTATTCCGTGAGCTTTCTCCTTGTACTGCATATTTATATTGGGACTACGGACGTATTCCGAGAGCTTTCCCCCTGTGTTGCATAATCATTTGGAACTACGGGACGGTATCCCGGGAGATTCCACTTTGTGATATATATTATGTTGAGCCGAGGATTTTCTTACTGTAAGTTTATATTTTTTTCTTAAACTGTTTACTGTAGGTATTACCAATCTTTTGTACTGTTTTAAACTGACTTATTTAGAAATCCGGTAGAGCCTTAATCTGACGTCGTCACTACTTGACCGGGGTTAGGTTTGGCACTTACTGGATACCAAATGTGGTATACTCATGCCCTTTCCTGCACATGTTTTCGTGTGCAGATCCAGGTAAGAGCTATCAACCTCGTGGTTAGTTGTTGCTGCTGATTCCGGGAGACTGCAAGGTATT
Source organism: Nicotiana paniculata (assembly GCA_005239505.1). Lineage (NCBI taxonomy): Eukaryota > Viridiplantae > Streptophyta > Magnoliopsida > Solanales > Solanaceae > Nicotiana > Nicotiana paniculata. The sequence continues at coordinate 8,417 of MDKI01195939.1, forward strand.
TCTGCCGCATCCGCAGAACCCTCCGAGTCTTCTTCTATTCTATCTTGTAGAAACGTTCTTATGTACTTTTCCAGTTTTTGTTAGAGCTAAAGTAGTGTTAGAAGCTTGTGACTATTTGTGATATTCCGGGTTTTGGGAAGTTATATTTTGTACGTGCCAAGTGACGATGTTTCATTAGTAGATTTACTTTATTCCGCCTTTATTTTATTGCTTCTATTTAATATCTTTTTCGCAATTAGGCTTACCTAGTCGTAGAGACTAGGTGCCGTCACGATGCTTTTTGGAGGGTAAATCGGGTCGTGATAAGTTGGTATCAGAGCGTCAAGGTTCATAGGAGTCACAAGTCACAAGCCGATTTATTAGGGTATCGCGGATCGGTATGGAGACATCCGTATCTATCTTCGGGCGACTATTTAACTGTTAAGAACAATCATATTTCTTTGATTTCCTTGTCGTGCGAGTTATTGACATCAAAAATTTCTAAAATTCTATTCTATTCTTTCCCACAGATGGTGAGGAACCATACTGGTAGGACCGACGACCAGGCACCCGATCCCCCTACTAGAGCCGCTAGAGGCTGGGGTCGGGGTAGAGGACGACAACGCGGTGCAGCCCAAGCACCGACGAGAGCAGCGGCATAGGATCCTATAGCAGCCACAGCTGGAGAACTGCCACAAGAGGTCCCTATTGCTGCTCCAGCCTTACATGAGACTTTAGCTCAGTTCATGAGCTTGTTCAGCACTCTAGCTCAGGCTGGACTACTTCCGATAGCTCCCGCTAATCTCAGGCTGGGGGAGGGGCACATACCCCCGTAGCCCGCACTCCTGAGCAGAGGGGCCAGGTTGATCAGGCCCCAGCGTATATTCCTATGCCCCCAGTTTCTCTATTACAACATGGGACCAAGGTAGCTGCTTCTGAGGCAGAGCAGCTCAGACTTGAGAGGTACAAGAAGTACCACCCACCTATTTTCAGGGCACTAGCTTCCGATGACGCTCTGGGATTTCTTGAGGAGTGTCATCATATTCTCCGCACTATGGGCATTGTGGAGACTAGTGGGGTTTCTTTCACCGCTTTCCAGCTGAAGGGAGAGGCATATCAGTGGTGCCGGCCTATGAGATGAGTAGTCCAGATGAGGCAACCTCACTCATCTGGACTCAGTTTTTAGAGATGTTTCTGCGAGAGTATGTCCCTCAGAGCCTACGGGATACTTGGCACGCTGAGTTCGAGCAGTTGTGCCAGGTTACTATGACTGTGTCGGAGTATGCAGTCCGTTTCAGTGAGTTGGCTCGGCATGCACCAGCCTTGGTTGCCACAATCAGAGAGCGGATTCGCTGCTTCATTGAGGGACTCCACCCTAGTATTCGGACCAGTATGGCCAGAGAGTTGAAGATGGATATCACTTATTAGAAGGCAGTGAGTATTGCTAGGAGAGTAGAGGGCATGTTTGCCCGGGACCAAGAGGAGAGAGAGGCCAAGAGGTCTCGAGAGACTAGCCATTTTTCAGGAGCTCGTGCACCACCAGCACGCTATGGTAGGGGATTTGTGGGTCACCTCATTCATCCCTTCCAGCAGCCAGCAGTATTCCAGCTCCACCTAGACCTCAGGAGTTCTATTATGCACCGCCAGTATCCAGTGTGCCTCCAGTTTGAGGTGCTATTTTCGGCCAGCACAGGAGGCCAGCTCCTATTCAATCTCAGCCGCAGCGTCCTCCGAGGGGTTTTTTTGAGTGTTTTAACACTCCTCACGTGATTAGAGATTGCCCAAGGTCCAAGAGGGGTGCAACTCCACAGTCTTATCAGCCTCCACGTGCTCCGCCGGGTCCTCCAGCTATTCTTCCAGCCCCAACTGCCACTCCATCTCCTCAGTCAGCTCGAGGTGGAGGTCGGGAGGTAGAGGTAGCCGTAGAGGGCGAGGCCAGGCAAGATAATATGCCCTTCCGGCCCATTCTAAGGCCATTGATTCAGACTCAGTCATCATAGGTATTGTCCCTGTCTATCAAAGAGATGCATCAATATTATTTGATCCAGGCTCTACGTATTCATATGTGTCCTCTTATTTTGCTCCACATTTGGGGATATCTCAGGATTCTTTGAGTTCCCCTGTTTATGCATCTACTCCTGTGGGAGACTCTCTAATGTGGACCGCGTATATCGGTCGTGTTTGATTTCTCTTAATGGTTTTGAGACCAAGGCTGATTTGTTATTACTCAGCATGGTAGATTTCGATGTTATCTTGGGCATGGATTGGTTGTCGCCCATTATGCTATTCTTGATTTTCACGCTAAGACCGTGACGATGGCTATGCCAGGCTTGCCGAGATTAGAGTGGAGAGGTACCTTAGAGTATACTCCCCGCAGGGTCATTTCTTTCCTTAAGGCTCAGCAGATGGTTGAAAAGGGGTGTGATGCGTATTTGGCCTATGTGAGAGATGTCAGTGTTGATACCCCTCCAGTTGATTCAGTCCTAGTAGTGAGGGACTTTCTTGATGTTTTCCCAGCTGATCTTTCGGGTATGCCGCTCGACAGAGATATTGATTTTGGCATTGATGTGTTGTCGGGCACTCAACCTATTTATTCCTCCTTACCGGATGGTTCCTCCTGAGTTGAAGGAGTTGAAGGAGCAATTACATGAGTTGCTTGATAAGGGCTTCATCAGGCTTAGTGTATCACCTTGGGGTGCTCCAATGCCATTTGTGAAGAAAAATGATGGCTTTATGTGTATGTGTATTGATTATCGGCAGCTGAACAAGGTTACGGTGAAGAACATGTATCCTTTGCCCCGCATTGATGATTTATTCAACCAGCTACAGGGTTCCAAAGTATTCTCCAAGATCGACTAGCGATCTATCTATCATCAGCTGAAGATACGGGAGTCGGACATCTCGAAGACTGCCTTCAGGACCAGATATGATCACTACGAGTTTCTTGTCATGTCATTTGGGCTGACCAATGCCCCAACAGCCTTTATGCATTTGATGCACAATGTGTTTCGTCCTTATCTTGATTCTTTCGTCATAGTGTTTATTGACGACATCTTGGTGTATTCTCGGTCCCAGGCTGATCATGAGCAGCATTTGAGGACTGTGCTTCAGACCTTGAGGGAGAAGAAATTGTATGCAAAATTTATAAGTGTGAATTTTGGCTTGATTCGGTGGCATTCTTGGGCCATGTGGTGTCTTGTGATAGGATCAAGGTAGACCGAAGAAGGTGGAGGCGGTGCAGAGTTGGCCTAGACCTTCATCAGCTACTGAGATCCACAGTTTCCTTGGTTTGGCAGGTTACTATCGGCGTTTTGTGGAGGGATTTTCATCCATTTCATCACCTATGACCAAACTAACCCAGAAGGGTGCTCCGTTTAGGTGGAATGAGGAGTGTGAGGAGATCTTTCAGAAGCTCAAGACATCTTTGAATTCGGCCCCAGTATTAGTGTTGCCTACAGGTTCGGGGTCCTACACTGTCTATTGTGATGCCTCGAGGATTGGGCTTGGAGAAATATTGATGGAGGACGGTAGGGTGATTTCCTACGCGTCCAGGAAGTTGAAGGTGCATGAGAAGAATTATCCGGTTCATGACCTCGAGTTAACAGCTATTGCTCACGCCCTGAAGATCTGGCGTCATTATTTTAACGGTGTTCCATGTGAGATTTTTACGGATCATCGGAGTTTGAAGCACTTGTTCAGGTAGAAGGACCTCAATTTTCACCAGCGGAGATGGTTGGAGTTACTAAAGGACTATGACATCACTATATTATACCACCCGGGGAAGGCCAATATGGTGGCTGACGCCTTGAGTCGCCGGGCGGAGAGTTTGGGGAGTTTGGCATATCTTCCGGTAGTTGAGAGGCCCTTAGACTTGGATGTTCGGTCCTTAGCCAGTCAGTTCGTGAGATTGAATCTTTCAGAGCCTTGCCGCGTTATAGCTTATGTGGTGGCTTAGTCTTCTCTTTATGACCGCATTCGAGAGCACCAGTATGATGATCCCCACCTTCTGGTTCTTCAGGATAGGGTTCGGCGAGGTGACGCCAGAGATGTGACTATAGGAGATAACAGTGTGATGAGGATGCATGGTCGAATTTGTGTGCCCAATGTGGATGAGCTTCGGGAGTTGATTCTTGAGGAGGCCTATAGCTCGCGGTATTCCATTCATCCGGGTACCGCGAAGATGTACCAGGATCTGAGACAACACTATTGGTGGAGAAGGATGAAAAAGGATATACTGGAGTTTGTGGCCAAGTGTATTAACTGTCATCAAGTCAAATATGAGCATCAGAGGCCAGGAAAGTTACTTCAGCAGATTGAGCTTCCAGAGTGGAAGTGGGAGCGGATCACCATGGAATTTGTGGTTGGTCTTCCTCGGACCTTGAAAAAGTCCGATGCTATTTGGGTGATGGCGGATCAGCTGACCAAGTCAGCCCATTTCATTCTAGTGTTGACTACATACTCCTCCGAGAGGTTGGTGGAGATTTATATCAGGGAGATTGTTCGCCTGCACAGTATTCCAGTATTTATCATTTCAGACAGAGGTACACAGTTCACTTCACGGTTCTGGAGAGCCATTCAGAAGGAGCTAGTCACCAGGGTAGAGTTGAGCACAACCTTTCACCCTCAGACAGACGGGCAGTCCGAGCGCACGATTCAGTTTCTTGAGGATATGGTCCGTGCCTGTGTGATGGATTTTGGAGGGTCATGGGACCGATACTTGCCACTTGAAGAGTTTGTTATAATAACAGCTACCAGTCCAGCATTCAGATGGAGCCGTATGAGGCTTTGTATGGTAGACGGTGCGGGTCCCCAGTGGGATGGTTTGAGCAGGGCGAGGCCTGATTATTGGGTACAGATTTGGTCCAGGATGCCCTGGACAAGGTGAAGGTGATTCAGGAGAGACTTCGCACGGCTCAGTCCAGGCAGAAGAGTTATGCGGACCGGAAGGTTCGTGATTTGGGATTTATGGCTGGTGATTAGGTTTCGCTTCGGGTGTCGCCTATGAAGGGCGTCATGAGGTTCGGGAAGAAGGGTAAGCTGAGTCCGAGATTCATTGGTCCTTTTGAGGTATTGCGGCGTGTTGGGGAGGTTGATTATGAGCTAGGATTGCCTCCCAACCTAGCAGGAGTTCATTCGGTATTCCACATCTCTATGCTCCGGAAGTATCACGGTGACCCGACTCATGTTTTGGATTTCAGTTAAGTCTAGTTGGACAAGGATCTATCATATGTTGAGGAGCCAGTAGCTATATGGGATAGACAGGTCAGAAAGCTCATGTCAAAGAATATTGCATGAATCAAGGTTCAATGGAGGGGTCAGTCGGTCGAGGAGGCGACTTGGGAGATCGAGCAGGATATGCGCAGTCAATACCCTCATCTTTTAGCTTCAGGTACATTTCTATTCTCGTTCGAGGACGAACGATTTTTTTAAGAGAGGGAGAATGTAACGACCCGATCAGTCGCTCTGAGTGTTAGCGCTCTGATCCCCTAATAACTGCTTTCCCCATATTTATATCTACTTATGGGACGTGTCGGAATGATTATTTATGAATTTTGGAGAGATTTTGGACACATAGTCCCTATATATGAGTTTAAGCTTTAGAAATCGGAACGTAGTGGGAACTGTATGAAGATGGATGTGAAATGGAATTTTTTGACTCCGTTAGCTCCATTGGGTGATTTCGGGGTTAGGAGCGTGTTCGGAATTTGTTCTCGAGGTCTGTAGTAGATTTAGGCTTGAATTGGCGAAAGTCAGAATTTCGGCGATTTCGGTCGATAGGTGAAATTTTGATATCGAGCTCAGAATGGAATTTTGAGAGTGGTTGTAGGTCCGTAGTGTCATTTATGACATGTGTTTAAAATTTGAGGTCATTCGGACCAGTTTAGACGTGTTTCGGCACCGGTTGTGGATTTTGGAAATTTCATAAGTCCTTAGGCTTGAATCCATGCATAAATTGTGATTTTGGTTTTATGTGATGTGTTTTAAAGGATCGACCAAGTTTGAATAAGGTATTAAGACTGGTTGGTAGGTTTGGTTGACGTCCCGGGGGGCCTCGGCTGTGTTTCGGATGCTCAACGGGTTAAAAATTGGACTTAGGAAGGATCAGATTTTCTGGTGCTGGTGTTCTTTTATGCGTTCGCATAAGGGGTGTCGCGAACTCATAGGTTAAGCTAGGAAAGGGGAGAAATTACTCTATGCGATCGCGTTAGGCTCGGTGTGAAAGCGATGGTTTGGTCCAGTGCTCATCGCGAACGCGTGGTCCAGGCCGCGTTCGCGAAAAAGGATTTAGGCTCAGCGGGTCCATTGTTTTACCCTTCGCGTTCGCGTGAATGGTAACGCGTTCGCGTTGGGTTAGGGAGGCAATGGTCCGCGTTCGCAGCCCTAGGTACGCGTTCGCATAGGCCAAATTTAAGGCGCGTGTTTCTTACCATTCGCGTTCACGATGGTTCTTCCGCGAACGCGATGAACTCTCACCTGGGCATATTTTTAAACCCAAAATCGAGGGTTTAAGCCATAATTCATATTTTGAACTTGAGAGCTCGGGAAAGTGCGATTTTTGGAGAGATTTTCAACTGTGCAATTTGGGTAAGTAATTCCTACTCGGTTTAGACTAATTTCCATGATTATACACTTAAATCCATCCTTTAATTTCGAATTTTTGGTGGAAAATTGGGGAAAATTTGGATAAAGTTCTTAGGCCAAGTTTTTGAGTTTTGATCGAGATTTTGGTATCCGATTCGAGTAATTCTTGTATGGTTAGAATCGTGAGTGAATGAGTGTCCGGAATTTATAATTTTTACCCGATTCTGCGACGTAGGCCCGGGGGACTTGTTGGGGTATTTTCCTAATTTCGTGTATTAGCCTTGAACTAATTAGCTAGATTGATTTCTTAAAGTGATATTTACATTATGCAATTGAATTGAATAGATTTGGGCCATTCGGAGTCAGGTACTCGTGGCAAGACCATGATTTCGAGTTGATTAGAGCATTCGAGGTAAGTGGCTTGCCTAACTCTGTGTTGGGAACTTTCCCCTTAGGTTGTTTTGATACTATTTGTTGTATGGGCACGTGTACGTGAGGTGATGAGTACGTTCACGTTCCATTGTTGCTAAAATTCTATTTTTCCTTCCATGCCATAAATCATTTCACTCTTATTTCACTGTTTAATGTGCTAATTGTGTAGTTTAGATTAGGAAGGAGCATGCCTACCTGTTTTACCTGAAATTACTATTTGATACTATGTGCACCATGTTTAGTTAGTACTATCCTGTATTTTTCCTGTGACTTTTCTCCTGAATTGTTTAAATAAACCTTATCCGGAATTCATTCGCATTTCATATTTAAATTGGGACTACAGACGTATTCCGGGAGCTTTCCCCCTGTACTGCATGTTTAAATTGGGACTACAGACGTATTCCGGGAGCTTTCCCCCTGTACTGCATGTTTAAATTGGGACTACAGACGTATTCCGAGAGCTTTTCCCCTGTACTCCATATTTAAATTGGGACTACAGACGTATTTCAGGAGCTTTTCCCCTGTACTGCATATTTAAATTGGGACTACGGACGTATTCCATGAGCTTTCCCCCTGTACTTCATAATCATCTGGAACTAAGGGATGGTATCCTGGGAGATTTCACTTTGTGATATATATTAAGTTGAGCCGAGGATTTTCTTACTGTAAACTTATATTATTTTTCCTAAACTGTTTACTATAGACATTACCTATCTTTTGTAATGTTTTAAACTAACTTATTTAGAAATCTGGTAGAGCCTTAACCTGACCTTGTTACTACTTGACCGGGGTTAGGCTTGACACTTACTGGGTACCAAATGTGGTGTACTCATGCCCTTTACTGCACATATTTTCGTGTGCAGATCCAGTACGAGCTATCAGCCTCGTGGTTAGTTGTTGCTGCTGATTCCGGGAGACTGCAAGGTATTTCTGCCGCATTCGCAGAATCCTCCGAGTCTCCTTCTATTCTATCTTGTAGAAACGTTCTTATGTACTTTTTCAGTTTTTGTTAGAGCTACAGTAGTGTTAGAAGCTTGTGACTGTTTGTGATATTCCGGGTTTTGGGAAGTTATATTTTGTACGTGTCAAGTGGTGATGTTTCATTAGTAGATTTACTTTATTCTATCTTTATTTTATTGCTTCTATTTAATATCTTTTTCGTAATTAGACTTACCTAGTCGTAGAAACTAGGTGTTGTCACGATGCCTTTTGGAGGGTAAATCGGATCGGGACAACTAGATGGTGAATACCGGCTGTTGGTTCAGAAAGTGTCTTCGGGACATTGAATGACATGGAAAAAAGGTGATTAACATGCCTTAGCTCTAACTTTAGTAAATGTTCCTTCCGGGACATTGAATGCCATATTCCCCAAACCTCTGGGAACGTGGAAACCACTTACAGCGAGGTCTATTAATTTGCCTTATAAGAAATGAGGTCTATTGATTTGACTACGAAGGTCCAAGAAATAATATGTTCTCACATAGACACCCTCATGTTTTTTCAGTCCAAATGTACACTGGTAGAACTTCATTGTTAAAATTACTACTCTGTCTTTGTGTAAATGTCCTAGTTTGAAGTCTTTGTTGAAACAACTTATCGCAGAATAAATTCTTGGGCATTATCATCGATAGTTAGTGATGTACTAAACTCTATCTTAACTCCAGCAGGAACTTCAAAAACTCATACACCTGACATACAAAGTATGACTGTTGAGAGGCTACGGATTCTGTTAAAGGAGAAAGGACTTTCACTTAGAGGAAGGAAGGCAAGTATTTGCATATCCTTTTATCTTAGATAGGTTTGACATGTTCTATTTTTTCTCCTTAAGGAGCTTATTGGTAAATCTATTCTCTATACACTTTTTAAATAGTACTTGTATGATGTGTTTTTCCCCACTTGTTTGGGATGGAGGCATGGTTGTACTGGTATGGTGTGCTTTGTTGAATATTTGGCCTATTCTATAGCATAACATGTCATTCTCTTTCAATAAACTTTCTCACTATGCAATTCTGTCGGCAGGATGAACTAATTGCATTTCTACTCATTTTGTGCTTTAATATTGTATTATGACTTATCGGGGTAGTTGGTTTGGATCCGGAAGGAATTCATAATGAAATGAGACACTTAGTCTCGCAATTGAAAACTTAAGTTGGAAAAATTGAACGGATGCTGACTTATGTGTAAACGAACTCTGATTCAAGTTTTACTGGTTCCGTTATCTCCGTTGGGTGATTTTTTACTTAGGAACGCGCCCGAATTGTGATATGGAGGTCCGTAGTAGAATTAGGCTTTAAATGGCAAAAATTAGAATTTTAGAAGTTTGACCCGGGGTGGACTTTTTGATATCGGGATCGAACTCTATTCCGGAAGTTGGAGTGGGTTCGTGGTGTCATTTGTGACATGTTTGCAAAATTTGAGGTCAATCGGATGTGGTTTGATAGGTTTAGGCGTCGTTTGTAGAATTTGGTAGTTTCAAAGTTCATTAGGCTTGAATTGGGGTGCGATTCGTGTTTTTGATGTCGTTTAAGATGATTTGAAAGTTCGACTAAGTTCGTATGAGGTTTTAGGACTGATTCGTATGTTTGGTTGAGGTCCCGAGGGCCTCGGGTTGATTTTGGATTGTTAACGGAAGGATTTTTGAGTTTGGAAGACTGCTGAAGTTGAAGCCTTCTAATGCAATCGCACCTGCGGAACATTGGTCGCATGTGCATGCTCGCAGGTGCGAGCTGGGATGCACAAAAGCAGAGATTGAACTCGTGGACTGTGGAGCACAGATGCAGAAAGAATTCTGCAGGTGCGAACTCGCACCTGCGCGTGGATGCGCACCCGCAGAAGCGGATGGTTCGCGCAGATGCGCACCCGCAGAAGCAGGGTTTTGACCGCCGAAGTAGGTTGTCGCATAATGTGAGTTCCGGATATGCGGATAAGGGACCGCAGAAGCGGCTAAGTATCCGCAGAAGCGGGATAACTGGGCAGAACATATAAAAAGGAAGGGTTCGCGATTTTGGCTTCATTTTTACATTTTGAGCTCGGATTTCTGAGGTTTTTGAGAGGATTGTGTAGGGGATTCTTGAGTTAAGCTCCCTTTGCCCATATTTCTTCAATAATTATGTTTCCCCACCGATTTTCCACCTAGTTGGTGTTTTTTTTAGGTGAAATTTGGATGTTTGAGGCTAGGGATTTGGAGAGTTAATTTTGGGGATTTAGGCTAGTGAATGGTCTTTTGGATTTTGTGACTTTTGTCGCATTTCGGGACATGGGCCTAGCGGCGGGCTTGAGCCGATTTTAGATTTTGAGCTATAATTTCGCACTTTCTTGTAGAATTGATTCCTTTAGCCATATTGATTGTATTGTACTGCTTGTGGCTAGATTTGGGATATTTGGAGGCTGAATCACAAGGCAAAAGCATATTGGAGTAGAGTTTTGCTCGGATTGAGGTAAGTAACAGTTTTAGCTCTGGTCCTGAGGGTATGAACCTCAGATTATGTGTTATGTGACTGGTTTGGAGGTGATGCACAGGCTAGATGACGAGCGTGTGGGCGTGCACCGTAGGAATTGGGACTTGGTCCATTCCGTGGAACTGTATAGCTGAATAACTTGTTGTTAGCTATATTCTCTCCCTCTGTTATAGAAAATTGACTGCAAATTATGTTAGAAATCATGCTTAGGCTAGGTGATGACACTGTTGGAACCCGTAGAGGCCGTGTACTAGTTGAACTATTTGCTAATTGTTGTCTTGTACTGAGCCACAGTTTTACTTGCGTATCATATCTCAGTCTCTCCTTGTTCTTGTTGATACATTATATTATCTCTGTTTGGGATGGTTTTTATGATTACTGAGAGCCCGAGGGACTTGAGAGGCTGGTGACTGAGTTAGGTCTTGAGTGCCGAGTTGTGAGATATATGTATATATATATATATGGATCAGTTGCACGCCGCAATGGGCCTGAGGGATATATGTTTATGGATCAGGTTGCACGCTGAAACTAGCCTTAGGGCTGTATATATACATGGATCAGGTTGCATGCCACAACGAGCCTTATGGCTCTTTATATATTATGGGACTGGGCTGCGTGTCGCAACGATATAGCGCTTGGGATGAAGGAGCCCCTCCGGAGTCTGTACACCCCAGTGAGTGCAAGTACCTATTGAGTGTGAGTGTTGTGGGCTGAGAGTCGAGTAATGAGCTATTGAGAAAGACTGAGTGACTGTTGCCCCGAGAGGCGGTATTTGATTTCATTGTTGTTGCATATAGTTGCTATATGTTATTGTGTTGAAACTTCTGGGAGATATTATATTCGGATTTTACTTGAACTTGGCATGTAAAAACGGATTTGACTTAAGTTGTCGGATTTGAAAGCAGGTCTACTTTCTTGCTGAGATTATTGAAAATGAACTATAGTTGTGTAGCTCATCACTATCTTTCACTTCCTTGTTTATTATTGTTACTTACTGAGTTGGTTGTACTCACGCTATACCCTGCACTCCGTGTGCAGATCCAAGTGTTTCCGGACACAGTGGGCGTTAATATCGTGCACGGTTGATATTTCGATATTACGAGGTAGTTGCCCGGTGTCCGTAGTCCTTGTTTCTCTTTCCTTGTCATTTTTCTTATTTGTATTTGATCCAGACTTTAGCAGACATTTTTTTCTAGACTGGTGATGTATTGATGCTCATGAGCTCAGTGACACCCTGATTTTGGGAGCTATTTTCCCCACTTGTGTTTGAAGTTTACCACTTTTTATGAAAACATTAGTTGTTTAAAATTTCTTGATTCATTTTCTGTTAAATGTTGGTAGTATTTTGGAAATGTTTGCTTGCCTAGTACTACGATAGGCGCCATCATAACAGGTTAATATTTGGGTTATGACAAGTTGGTATCAGAGCCTAGGTTACATAGGTATCACGAGTCATGAGTGGGTTTAGTAGAGTCTTGCGCATCGGTACAGAGACGTCTGTACTTATCTTCGAGAGGCTTCTGAGTCCCTTAGGAAACTTCTAATTCTTGAATTCTTGATGATTCTGGTAACTAAACTTCTGTTGTTCCATCCTCTCATAGATGGTGAGGACACATTCTATTGGGCAGGACAGACAACCACCAGTACCACCAGTCAGGACCGCGAGAGGCCGAGGTCGCGGTAGGGGCATAAGTGCAGCTCGTACATCAACTAAGGCAGCACCTGCGGATCCACCAGTTGCCCCAGTCCAGAAGCAAGTTCCAGTTGTGGATGAGCCGGTGGGGCCAGCTCAGGCACCACCTGTGCCCATTTTGATTCTAATCCTTGATCATGCTCAACTATGTCTTATAGAAAGACTAAACGGGCGCTGCAAATATAATCTGGGG
>ML331733.1:0-11911 GCA_005239505.1 Nicotiana paniculata
ACCCCAGAATTATATTTGCAACGCCCGTTTAGTCTTCTACAAGACATAGTTGAGCGTGATCAGCAATATTAACCCTGTCAACCAATAAGCAAGATAAATTAGTCAGTCAATTCAATTGAAGAATACAATAGGATTGTTAGATAGCCCATAACCCTAGATCATTTAATTACATTGATAATATAAAAATCTGCTCTTCTTTTGCTCAGAGTTCATTATTTGCTTTCTTTTTATTTTAATTAGTTTAGAATCAAATACTTCTAGTTTTAATTCTTGTTTAGATAGTTAGAATAGTCTAATTTAGTTAATAGTTAATCACAAGTCCTTGTGGGTTCGACATCCGACTTTTAGTTACTTTATTACTTGACGACCGCGTATACTTGCATGTGCATTTGGCCATAACAACAGGCTCTAGATTCAGAAGACATCCAGCCAGTGTTACGCACTGAATGAGGGATTTCACTATTTAGTCCAAGCCTCAGCTTCTTCTCATTGATGATACTTTCTTCCATCCAATTATATATAACGACGTTTGACTGGACATGAAGTTCCGGATGTTAACTTGACTTTATATAAAGGAACCGGAGAAAACCATTAAAGTAATGGTTGAAAAGTTAGTTTGACCAAGAACATCACCTCAAAGTTTAAAATTCGGATAGTTTTTTTTTTTTTTGTTTCTCACCCGGGCCGGTATTCGCATTGGAGCCCGACTATATCCGGATTCGCGCCGCGTTGGACCCTATTCGGCGGGAAGCACTCTCTACCAAGAATTTTTTCATACCCAAAGCTCGAATCCGAGTCATCTAGTTAACCAAGTGTTATTTGACTTTATATAATGGAATTCGAACAAACCATTAAAGTAATGGTTGAAAAGTTAGTTCGAACAAGAACATCACATCAAAGTTTAAAATTGGAATAGTAAAAATATTTTGAATTCTTGAAGTGTGTAGAATAATATTATTATAGGAATAATGAATGCCTTGGGACATTCCAAGATGGAATTAGTTATACAAATAGGAATAGAGGGAGAAAAAAACGATATGATTATTTCATCTATGCATGGGCAGGATTATATCAAAGGTTACCATAATATGATTGGATAACACTTTCTGTTCTTATATTTTGTCATATGTTTTTGTTTAGAAGGAACTTTCTAAGCAGAGAAAACAATCCAATTATGCAAAATATTTACTTGCAGCAAATGAAATGTAATGATCAAGCAATTTCTATTTCCTTAAACAAATGAAAAAGAGCAGACAAATGAGCACGATGTATACTGACATTTTCGAACATTTATACATATGCAGTAACATGGCAGAAGGAAAATTTCTAGTAAAAATAACACGAGCTAGCCAGTGTTTGAACTGGTTATTCAAAAATAGCCAACGTTTGTAAAGTCATGAAAAATAATCACTATTTTGCTGCAATAGAGACCGGTCCAGCATAATATACTAGAGTTCGGTGCACCTGTGTATGAACTTCCAGCATATTATGCTGGAACTCCAACACGCGGAAAGTTCCAGCATAATATACTGGAGGTTCGAGCACCTGTGTATAAACTTCCAGCATATTATGCCGGAGCGGTATACTTTGCTGGAATATTTTCCGAATTTTGAACAGTGTTTTCGTTCAGATTTATATTTACATGAAAAATGACTAAATTTTGATTACTTTTGAAACTGTGGCTATTTTTGAATGACCACTTATAAATCTGGCTATTTTTTAATTTCTCCCAAATTTCTAAAGGATTCCATATATAGAAGCTTAACTTCAGCTGCAAAAAGGTGAATGAAGAACAAACATTTCTTCTAGCAAATTGTATGCAAAAGACAACTTAGACGGATCAATAAAGGCAATACACATATTCTTGGCAAACTCAAGCTTTCTCTTAATGGATTTCTCATCATGACCCAAGTTGTACTCAACAGTTAGCACTTAGCATTGTCTTAAAGCAGAATGGCCTAAAATAACACCCGTTCTTGTGTCACTTTGTCATGCCGGTCCTTCTACTTTACTTTTTTTTATCCAGACACTTTAACTTGTTCAAAATCTATATTTTAAACCCCTCCGACCGTTGACCAAACACATATGGCAAAATAATGGTTGAGCTAGATAAAGTGGGTGTAATTCACACGGATAATGAGCGTGAATATGAACATTTTGAACCAGAAATAATTAAAATAAAAAAATCACTAAAATAAGAATAAAAAATATTTTTTTTTTTTTAAAATCAAAAGAGATATTCGTTCCTCCCTTTTCGTTCCCCCCTCCCCCTCCCCTCTTGTACGCTTCTTCTTCCTCGCTCCCCTCCGCGCCCTTTTTGTCCGCTTCTTCTTCTTCTTCCCCATTCCCCCAAACAACACCCCCTCCCTTCCCCCNTTTAAATATAGATTTTGAACAAGTTAAAGTGTCTGGGTGAAAAAAAGTGAAGCAGGAGAATCGGCATGACAAAGTGGCACAAGTATAGGTGTCATTTAGGCCATTCTGCGTTGTCTTAATACTATAAGTTGTTGCTAATGCAGGATCTTCATGTGGCTGGAATTCATGGCATTCAATTCACCATACCTCGAAATACTAGTCTATTGCAGTTCATTTTCAAAAAAAGAAATCCAATATTCTTCCCTTTTCTTATGTTTGTGTAATTGTGTTAGTAACATAGGCAAATAAAAACAAACCATTGGTCACGTAATGAATCATGAAATACTACTTTCAACCTTAAATTTTTCATAGTGTAAAAACATGATCATGCTGCTGAAATATGAATAGAAGTTTACATAACATTTAGAGCAAGGTTTCTTACATGTTGATCAGAGAAAGAGAAAAAACACACTTGCTTAGACATGAAGAACTGTTAACAACTCCTTGGATACTGACAAGTAAAATCCTAACCATGTCTACCAGCAACAAAACAGTTTCAAAATGAGAAAACAACTGTTAAGCACATCGCAATCAATACAAACAAGAGGGCACAAAGATCATCCATAAGAAAAGACAACTGAAGCGTGCAAAGATGATCTTGGAAAGCTTAGGAACTCCTGTTCCTCTTTAACATAATCCCAAGGCATATCACTCCCTTCGAATTTGGTAACAATGACCAATTTTTCTAGCACTGTTGCATTCTTGAGCAAATATTTGACCAATCGAAGTACAAGATTATTTCCACTTAGTGGTCCATGAAAGTTAATGATCTTGATGGTCTTTAGGTGTAGCAATGAGCAGTTAACATTATGTGTCTCAACACTCCTGCTCTGTTGAACCTCATTTGTGTAACTTAACAGCCGGTCCTGCAGGAAAAATCCGCTATATTAACCAGTTATTCTCCTAAGATGGAAGTAGAAAGTCAAGGAGTTAATTGTGGATAAAATTAAAAAAGAGATTAATTTTTAGATTCAAGGAACAAGTCAAGCGCTTAGCAAATGTTAGAAAGTGGTACATGCAAACAATAAATAGAATGTCAGAAAGCTTCATTGAAGCTGATCCTTCATCTCCTCGCATGAAGGTGAGTACTACTACCCCTTGTTAAACATCTTTACCTACAACTACAACAAAGTTGACTGTAGAACTGGACAACTCAGAGAACTGATAGTAATTTGAAGAAGTTTCTGTCAAAGCTACTCAAGCTAAACTATTTCCTTGAGGAAAATAAATTGAGAGCAGATCTAGCAAAGAGAAATGATCAACTTTTAAGACTAAAAAGCAGATCCTGAAATCCTTGCAAAGTAGCATTCCAACTTTCAAATGAAGATTTCAGAATTTGAACTACAGATTCCCTGGAGAAATTTGACCACATTGAGAAATACTCACCCTGATGGGTAAAACTAAACACATGGCAGCTGCAGACAAACAAAATCACTGAAGCATTTGCACTTCCTTATAGACCCAGATGGTGTCTTGAACATGGTATTAAAAACATTTGGGTGGAAGCCGATTCTTTACTTATTTTAAATGCTGTCAAGGAAGTCGCGAAACCTTCTTGGCAAAACCTACTATTGAAGAGATTAAAGAGTTGATTCAAGGTAAAGAAGTCGAGTTGTGGCTTATTCTTTAGTGGGATAGAGCCACCTATTGGACGCAGATAAGAAGTTTTTCAGCTTTCACTCACTACCAAGAGAAGCTAGAGAAAACTGATGATAACAGAGCAACACAAACAATGCAAATAATGCTTTACTGTCCCACAACACAGAGAGGAGTTGCAACTGTATGTTTGACAAAGAAGTTGGATAAATGGTTCTGTCTATTCATAACAGTTTCAGCTATAAATTCAAACAGAAAGCAACACAAAAATGCAAATAATTCTTGTTTTATTCAAAGAAGGGAGAACAAACTGAAGGTCTTGAGCTTAAAGACACAGCAAAATGATGTGAACAGAGCTGTAATTTCTAAACTCACATTAATTCCAAACCACTGAAAACATATACTAATATTCTCCACAGCTCACAATAAGGCAATAGGTTGAAATCTTCAAGGGACACACTTGCTACAGAGAAGCCAAAGGTGTGGCTGATTCTTTAGCTGGATACAGTCATCTATTGGACCCATAGAAGAAACTTTTCAGCTTTACACTTAAGGGTTGATAAGTGGCAGCCCCTTTCCTCCTGAATTCATAAGAAAACCCAAAGCTTACCTCCAATAACGCAACAAGATGAACTCCCCCCTAAGATCTTCTGTGAGCTCACATGTCACTTGAGAATAGTCCTCACTTTTACCTTTTTAGTTCTTTGGGAAGCAGTGTACAGGGGAACAACTCTCTCCACAGGTTAGAAGCTATTGTTGTAAAGCTCATCAAGTACTGAGGCTAGTTATGTTTCATCTTGTAAATCCATCAATAAAGAAACACTCTTTTTGCTTACACATTAGAGGTTTATATCCCATACTTTTGTCACAGATTAGAGAATCCTCAATCTTCAAATATACCACTAAGGTGGTTCAATTTATTTATTTTTTAAAACGAGTGATTCTTCACCTAAAGTACTAAAGATAAAAAAAATATACTGATTATATCGCCTTCTTCTTCTTCCACTAATAGTTGTTTGATAAAAATGAAGTAACAATAATAAAGGTCTAACCAAAACTTACTATCGTTTTGTAATTGGCCCAGTCAATGACCAACGTCTCAAGCTTCGATGATCTCTGTAGAATGCCGTAAATTCCAGGCAAGTGTTCCAAGGCTGTGATAAGTTTTAAGTATTTCCAGCTTGATGGTGGAGATAGCCACCCTTTCAGCTCCAGTATGGAAAGCCACTTATAAACCAAATAGATAAACCAGAATATGTCAAAAAAGGAAATGCAACATATATAACAAATGACATGCAAAACGTTGAATAATTCGTAAAAACAGCTTGGATTATACGACAGTGTTTTTCCACAAGCCACAGCAAAGTGTTCAAGGTTGGTTTGGAGATCTAGTATGATTTTTAAACACTTGGAGAAATCCATTCACATGAGTTAAAGAGTATGATCATTGTAAATCAATCCAAATTTTAAATGTTTGCTGTGCATTGTAACTCTTTATTCTCACAGTTCATCATAAAAGATTTTGTTCAATAGCCATTGTCCAGCAAGATTGGCAACGAGATTTTTATTCTTCAGTAATCAAAAATTTAGTTATCAGATTATCTTAAGTAGTGGCATAGTTATTAATGTTACTAAACTGATGAATTAATAGCAAAAAGAAAATCAGAGTTTTGGAAAATCCAGAGTATGAATAAACCTTGATGCACCAGGGACCCAATTCAACATTCTCAACATGGGAAATGCTGAGAAAAAGTTCCTTCAAATATCTACACTCCTTCTCCAACTTCTCTTCTTCATCTTCAAATTCATCAAAATCAACATTTAAATTAAGGACTGCAGTGACAAGTGAAGCCACATTGCTCTGCTGCAAGTGTATCTCATTGTATAAGAACCCCGAAAGTACCAAATTTTGAACATAGGGGGAAAATATTTCGAGTGAAGGGATATTTTCATCGTGCCACTGGGTATATTCATTAATTTCATCATTTAATATGATCAACTTTCTCAGCTTCACAGAGCTGATTACCAAACAAAGAATGCCCAAAACATTATCCAGTTCCAAGCTCTCCAATTTAGGGCAACCTGATAATATTTTTTCCATGACACAGTCCGTCAATTTCAGGCGCCCAATGGAAAGAGAAACGAGACTGCTCCAGTTCACACTACCAGAAGGGTTTAACCCGCAGTTGCCCAAAACCAAATTCCTTAACGACGTATTCTTATACGCAAACTGAGGAAACTTATACACGTAATCTGGAAAATTGATAATGCAAAATTTAAGTGTAAACTCTTCAACATTAGCAACCTTAGTTGCAAAATGTACCCAAAAATCCACATCTTTAACAAGATACTCTTTGTATTTTACGGGAAAAACCCTAAATGCTTTGATTTTCTCGCAAGACCTCCAATAATGAAGCTCTCTATTGATTGAAGCTACGAAAGCAAGAATTTTCTTTTTGGTTCTTTCATCATAGGGGTAATCGAGGACGCCGAAATTGAGTGAAACTGCAACGGACTTCCAAAGAAACCGCCATCGCTGAGATAATACGCTGGTTCTTACAACTTCTTTTCCCTCCGGCAACATAGAGAGGATGTATAGTAGAATAGCGTCGGGCAAATCACTGAGTGGGTCTCGATCTCCTCTCGCTATGATTTTCCTCTGCATTTCCATCGAGTTTGAAGAGCAATGAGTATAGAAGAAGAATGTCACCGATTTTGTATGTATATTTATAGTTATGGAGGGCAATTTCGGGTTTGGGTCAGTGGAGTAAAAATTGGGCTTAGAATTTATTATTGGACTCAATAATTTTAGTCTAGCCAAAAAATGAGGCCCATTATCTTTTCTTTTGGGCCCTAATTTTCCTCATATAGTTGTGTGCGCGTACTTAAAGACATAAAATTACGTGGAGAAAAGAGAAGAAAGGAAGATCTTATAAGAGACTCAACCCATCTTTACATAAGCAATTTCTTGAACGGAAAAAATAGATGCTTTCATGGACTACTAAAGTAAATGACACCAGGTACTCATTTTTAAGCATGTTATTTAAACAATATTCACAGTTTATAATATATTTAAAGATTAGCTAATTTCGCTTGAACTTCAGGACACGACGTCCTAGAGTTTAAACCCCAAATTTAAACTTCAGGACATCGTATCCTAAAGTTCGAAAATTGTGCCCTGAAAGTCGAATTTTATGTCCTAGATTTTAAATTAATAGTTCAGAAATTCAGGAACTTAGTCTTGAAGTTTGGATGAATTAGCTAATCTTTAATTACATTGTAAATATGAATATACTTTAAATAACGGGCTTAAAAGTGACTATTGTTGCACTTTTCCCTATAATTAGAATCACCGGACAATTAACTATTCCGTACACACCTCAACAAAATGGTGTAGCAGAAAGGAGGAATAGAACACTACTGGACATGATAAGGTCCATGATGGCGCAGGCAAATTTACCTATCTCCTTTTGGGGAGATGCGTTATTGACTGCAACTTACATATTGAACAAAGTGCCTTCTAATCAGTTTCTTCCACTCCTTATGAGCTATGGACTGGTAATAAACCAAACTTAAAAGATTTACGACCTTGGGGTTGTGCTGCATATGTAAAAGATTCCTTTAGCAAGTTTGGTAAATTAGGTCCAAAAGAAAAGAAATGTATCTTTATAAGATATTCAGAACAATTCAAAGGGTATGTGTTCATTGGTGAATTAGAGGATGGAAGTGTTAGTGAGATTGAATCACGAGATGTTACATTTTTAGAAAATGATTTTCCAAAGAAGGGAGAGGTAAAGAATAGAGAGCCTCTTTGTGAAATGTTGAACTCAAATAGTCAGCAAGTGTCTTTCGAAACAATTGATAATCAAATTGATCAAGATTTTATTCTTGATCCGAGTGGGAGTGGGAACTTTCAATCCCAAAATCCTTCTCACGAACCTGAATTTCAACTATGAAAGAGTGCCAGGAAAAATATACCCAAACGTACTTACGAAATTGAAGATTATATTTTCTTGGTATCTCCCACAGAAATGGATGAGCCAAAGTGTGTGACTGAGGCTTTATTGAGCCCTGGAAAAGATGAGTGGATGAAAGCAATAAAAGATGAATTAGATTCCATGAAATCAATAAAGTCTGGGATCTAGTTGACCTTCCGCATAGGCGTAGAGCCATTGGGAACAAATGGGTTCTCAAAGTTAAACGCAAAGCGGATGGGTCAATAGAAAGATACAAGGCACGATTAGTGGCAAAAGGCTTTACTAAAGAAGTTGGAATAGATTATGAGGAAACATTTTCACCAGTTGTGAAGTTTACCTCAATTCACTTGCTTTTGGCTATTGTTGCACGTTTGGATTTGGAATTACATCAAATGGACGTGAAGACAGTTTTTCTCAATGGAGAACTGAACGAAGAAATCTACATGGAACAACTTGTAGGCTTCGTCGTTAAAGGCCAAGAAAAGAAGGTGTGTAAATTGAAAAGATCTATTTATGGTCTGAAGCAATCTTCAAGGCAATGGTATTTAAGATTTCACAAGGAGGTGATCTCGTATGATTTCACCATGATCAATGAAGACCATTGCATTTATGTGAAGAAGTCCAATGCGATGTTTGTAATTCTTTCTCTTTATGTGGATGATATTTTATTGGCCTGAAACAATTTGGAGTATTTGAAAACTATCAAGTCATGGCTTTCAAAGTCATTTGACATGAAACATATGGGCGAGGCAGACTATATCCTTGGAGTTAAGATCCAAAGAGATCGTTCCAAAAAGTTATTGAGTCTATCTCAAGAGACTTATATAAAGAAAATTTTGGAGCGTTTTCGCATGAATAGTTGCAAATCCATGGATACTCCTATAGCGAGAGGTGAAACTTTAAGCCTTGGAATGTGTCCCAAGACTGAAAATGAAAAGGAAGACATGTCTCGAGTTCCATATTCAAGTGCTACTGGGAGCTTGATGTACGCTATGATGTGTACTCGCCCAGACATTTGTTATGCCGTAGGTCTGGTTAGCAGGTATCAATCCAATCCTGGAAGAGATCATTGGAAAGCTGTGAAGAGAATTTTTAGATACCTAAAGGGAACTGAAGATTATTCACTATGTTATAATGGAAATGATTTATACTTGAGAGGATATACAGATGCTGATTGGGATGGTGATCGTAATGATAGAAAATCAACATCCGATTATGCCTTCTTACTTAATGGTGGTGCTATATCATGGAAAAGTAAGAAACAAACCTGTACAGCCCTTTCAACAATGGAAGCTGAGTTCGTGGCTTGTGCGTCGGCAGTACAAGAAGTTGTTTGGTTGAAGAGATTCTTTGAGCATTTGGATATTACAAAGAACTCTCAGGGTCCCTTGACTCTATATTGTGATAGTCAAGCGACTATTGCATATACAAAAGATCCTAAGTATCACAGCAAGACCAAACACATTGACATCAAGTATAACTTTGTAAGAGACATGGTAGCAAGTGGAGAGATAAATTTACAGTACATTCCTACGTGAAGCATGATAGCTGATCCGTTTACAAAGGCGATATCTAGAGACCTGTTTGAGAAACATGTTATGGCTCTAGGTTTGCGAAGGATATGAACATATTTATGTATTGTAAAATAACTTAAGTATTATAATATTCTCATCAATATTTGACTCTTGAATTATGCTTATATCTCGTATGTATATTATGAATGTTTTGTTGATAAAGTGTGTCGAACAAGTCGCGAGATTGGCTCTCTCGCACGAGCAATCGCTTTTTATGTTAAGAATCGTGAAGAGATGAGACCTTATAGAACCTTGGATAATGCGGGGTAATATTTACTTGTAGAGGTCGTTCTTGACAACTTACGAATTTCACTATTCGATTATGACTTGTTTTGTAAGCCAGATGCGAGTTTCTCTAAGAAGACGGTTTGAGGATTATTGAAGTGAGAAACTCGGGTTAGACACTTGAAGGTGTCTAGACCAAGATTTGTACGGTGTTGAATGACTAAAATAATAAGACAACACGCCAATATAAGGTGAGAACACCGTAACATGTGTTTCATACCATGTGCTATCGACCAATGGGATAATGGAAGAATGAGTCCTTGCTTCTTCATTGTGTGAGATCCCAAAGAAGTTACATTAACTTTTATTGAAATACCCTTTGACCTTTTACTGTATCTTGAAGTGTCAATCGATGTTCCTACTTTAGCATAACACTAATAGGCATGAGCGATTCGGCAACGCAGTGCATGTATAGGAAAGCAGTTGATCCCAAATGAATAGATTCGAGTGGAAAGGGAAGAAAACTAGAATTAGTAATAGCTTGTATTTACAGGTCGACCATTACAATCACCACGAGGGTATTGAGTGTAATTGTGGGTACAATGTTATATGTAAACTCGAGTTCACCTCTTCCGAGGATGAGGTACTACTGGAGTAGTGAATGACGTCTGGGGTATTGCGAGTAATAAGATCCTCATGTTGGTAAAGCATCCTTTCCATATATGATTGGATTTCTACATGGAGCTTTATTACAACTTTAATGAGTTTGAAATACTATAGCTCTTAATGCTCGCAGGTCGCACGAACTATTTGTCTGTATGAATTACGTGTGTTATATAAAATTGGTTCGGGTATATCCCGCCATGAGCGAAGTGGGAGATGTTAGATATTGAGTTTGGATCTCGGGTCGCTCCATGTGGACTGACCCGAACCATCTAAAAGAGATAAGGTAAAAGAAAGTTACCAAAAAAAAAACTACCATACACAGTTAAATAGTGATGGGGTTAATCAATTTTTGAATGTGGGTTAACCTCTCTTTTATATATATCATGTAAGTGTCCTTCTTCTCAACAAGATAGAGAAAAACAAAAAAACTTCCTTCTGCTTCCAAAAAACTCACATAAGGATAAAAAACATTTAGTTCGTGAAATTATAACTTTGTTTCCAAGAGATTCAAAGTCCGAGTTGGGGAATTCTTTTGGTGGTGAGTTCAACAATCCGCTGCGTCAAAAAAATACACAACTTGTTGTTCTCGCCCCTCGTTTTGTCTTACACATATAGTGAAGAGTATGAATGAACCTTAATGCCCCAGGGACCCAATTCAAGATCCTCGACATGGGCAACACTACGAAGAAGTTCCTTCAAATAGCTAATTCCTCCTCCGAGTTGCGATCTTCATCTACTATATGGTCAAAATTTGAATATAGTACAGCACTAACGAGTGAAGCCACATCTCTCAAGCGTATCTCATCGAATGACTCGAAAAGTTCAAAATATTTAATATGGGGGGCTAATATTTCGAGACGAAGCTCAGGATTCTCATTTTGGTAATCTTTTATGCTCAAATATGTCACCTTCACAGAGCTGATTTCCAAACGACTAATGCCCAACGCATCCAGTTCCAAGCTCTCCAAGTTAGGGCAACCGGATAATATCTTCTCCAATATATTATCCGTCAAATTCGGGGAAGCAATAGAAAGAAATACGAGACTACTCCAGTTAACACTACCAAAAGGGTTCAGTTCACAGTTAATTAAAATCAAACTCCTCAACGACGTATTCTTATATACAAACTGAGGAAGCTCCTATTTAGGGTTAGTAGTCCAGCGAAATCCAAGTGTAAAATCTTCAACATTAGCAACTTTAATTGCAAAATATACACATAACCGTTAAATGACTAACTCGGGCGGGCTCACAGCTTATGCAGTCAAATGATTAGATTGTTATTTGAAAATTACCCATAGTTTTTTAAAATAATTGTAATTTAGCCGCACTTGAAAAGCTAATCACTAGTAGGGCCGTTCAAAATCTAATGGTAACCATTAATCAAACCGAAACCACAATTTATGTTGGACTTTAAGCATTGGGCTTAAAGACTTTAAGCATTGGGCTTAAAAGTCTAAG
>ML331735.1:0-16005 GCA_005239505.1 Nicotiana paniculata
CGTCTTAAGACAAGTTGTCCCACTTCGAAGTATCTGGGCCGCACTTTCTTGTTGTAGGCGCAGACCATTCTTTTTTGGTACAACTGCCCGTGGCAAACTACGACCATCCTTTTCTCATCAATCAGAGTTAATTGTTCCAATCGGGTTTTGATCCATTCGTCATCCTCAATTTCTGCTTCGACGATGATCCGAAGGGAAGGATTTCTACTTTTGCAGGGATCACGACTTCAGTGCCGTAAACCAATAGGTAAAGCGTGGCCCCAACTGATGTTCGCACAGTCGTGCGATATCCTAATAATGCAAACGGTAACTTCTCATGCCACTGTCTAGAACTTTGGATCATTTTTCTAAGGATTTTCTTGATATTCTTATTGGCTGCTTCCACGGCACCATTAGCTTTGGGTTGGTAAGGGGTAGAATTGCGGTGTGTGATTTGGAACTGTTCACACACCTCCCTCATCAAGTTACTATTCAGATTCGCGGAATTGTCGGTAATGATAGTATTTGGGATATCAAAACGACAAATAATGTTTGAATGCACGAAGTCCACCACTGCTTTCTTGGTGACGACTTTAAAAGTGACTGCTTCGACCCATTTTGTGAAATAGTCGATGGCAACCAAAATAAATCTGTGTCCATTTGAAGCCCTTGGTTCAATTGGCCCGATGACATCCATTCCCTAGGCAACGAAAGGCCAAGGTGCTGATATGAGATGCAATTCTGAAGGTGGTGCATGAATCAGGTCACCGTATATTTGACACTGATGACACTTCCGGACGAAGCGGAAACAATCTTTTTCCATGGTTATCCAGTAATATCCTGCTCGCAAAATCTTCTTCGCGAGGACGTACCCGTTCATGTGGGGGCCGCATACTCCTGAATGTACTTCGTTCATAACCTTTTCAGCTTCTTTGGCATCCACGCATCTTAACAAGTTCAGATCTGGGGTCCTTCTGTACAACACCCCTCCGCTTAAGAAGAAACTGCTGACGAGCCTTCTGATGGTTCTCTTTTGATCCCCGGTGGCCTGCTCCGGGTACTCTTTTGTTCTCAAGAATCTTTTAATATCATAATACCATGGTTGGACCTCAGAATCTATTTCGACCGTGTTACAATAACCATGTCTTTCTTTGATTTGAATTTCTAACGGGTCAATGTGAACATTGCCTGGGTATGGAAGCATTGCAGCTAGGGTAGCCAGTGAATCGGCCAACTCATTGTGGCATCGAGGAATAAATCTAAACTCGACGGCTATGAATCATTTGCTAAGATCTTCCACATGTTGTCTGTATGGAATGAGCTTAACATCTCGAGTTTCCCATTCTCGCTGAACTTGCTTGATAATTAGATCAGAATCTACCATGATTAATAATTCTTCTACATCCATATCAATGGCCATGTTCATACCCATTATACGAGCTTCATATTCGGCAGTATTGTTTGTACAAAAGAAACGAAGGCGGGCAGTGGCTGGATAATGTTGTCCCGCGGGCGAAATCAAGGTTGCCTCAATTCCAACACCTTTCGCATTGACTGCTCCGTCGAAGAACATTTTCCAGGTATTAGTGTCTTCTGAGATTATTTCAACTGAATTGACTTCCTCGTCCGGAAAATAAGTGCTCAAGGATTGGTATTCATCATCAACCGGGTTCTCAGCTAAATGATCAGCTAAGGCTTGATCTTTCATGGCTGTGCGGGTGACATAGACAATGTCGAACTCCGTGAGCAGGATTTTCCATTTTGCTAACCTTCCTGTGGGCATTGGCTTTTGGAATATGTATTTCAAAGGATCCAACCTAGTTATGAGATATGTAGTATGATCCAGCAAATAATGTCTGAGCTTTTTAGCGACCCAAGTTAGGGCACAACAAGTTCTCTCCAGCAGAGTGTATTTGGCTTCATAGCTAGTGAATTTCTTGCTCAGATAGTAGATGGATTGTTCTTTCTTCCCGGTAACATCGTGTTGCCCGAGGACACAACCGAAAGAACTTTCCACAACGGTTAGGTACAGGAAAAAAGGTCTTCCTGGTTCAGGCGGGACCAATACTGGTGGATTTGACAAATATTCCTTGATTTTGTCGAAGGCTCCCTGACATTCATCTGTCCATTTGATTGCCGCATCTTTCTTTAGAAGATTGAATATTGGCTCACACGTGGTTGTAAGTTGCGCAATAAACCGGCTGATGTAGTTCAACCTTCCTAACAAGCTCATGACCTCTTTCTTGGTCCTTGGATGTGGTAGATCTCGGATGGAATTTATCTTGGTTGGATCTAACTCAATTCCCCTGCGGGTGACTATAAACCCCATTAGTTTCCCCGAAGGAACGCCAAATGCACACTTAGCAGGGTTCAATTTCAAGTCATATTTGCGTAGCCGCTCGAAGAACTTCCTCAAGTCCTGAACATGGCCTTGCTGTGTTCTGGATTTAATAATGACATCATCAACGTACACCTCGATTTCTTGGTGCATCATGTCATGGAAAATAGCAGTCATGGCCCGCATATAGGTAGCCCCGGCATTTTTCAAACTGAACGGCATGACCCTGTAACAATAATTTCCCCATGGTATAGTGAAGGCCGTCTTTTCTGCGTCTTCCTCATCCATTAATACTTGATGATACCCAGCGTAACAATCCACAAATGACTGTACCTCATGTTTGGCACAATTGTCGACAAGGATATGGATGTTTGGTTACGGGAAGTTGTCTTTGGGACTTGCTTTGTTCAAATCCCTGTAATCAACGCATACTCTGAGCTTCCCGTCCTTTTTTGGCACTGGGACTATATTGGCTAGCCATGTGGTGTATCTGACTACTTGGATTACACCGGCTTTTAATTGTTTAGTGACTTCTTCTTTGATTTTGTCACTGATATCTGTTTGAACTTTCTTCGCTTTTGTTGGACGGGTGGGAAATCGGGATGAGTTGGAAACTTATGTACTACTAAATCAACACTTAGTCCGAGCATATCTTCATAGGACCAGGTGAACACATCTTTTAATTCGAACAGGAGTTGGATCAATGCGTTCTTAGTTTTCTCATCCGTGTGAATGCTTATCATGGTCTCTCGAACCTCTTCTAAATTACCCAAGTTAACTAGTTCAGTCTCATTTAGGTTTGGCTTAGGCTTATTCTCAAATTGTTCCAATTCTCTATTTATTTCCCTAAAAGCCTCATTTTCATCATACTCTGGTTCTTGATTCATTATCTCGAGATTAGACAGCTTATTAAGATCAAGGCATGAAGTCCGCAAGCATGTCATGCTATTTAAAGCCACATTATTAGGACTGAAAAATAAAAAAAAAAAATACAAAATCAGAAAGAATAATAGACGATGAAATTTTGATTTCATTTCATTGAATTGGAACTAGAAGGGTTTACATTGGAATTGAAAAGCAATAAATTAAAAACACTTGAGTTACACCCTGAAATAACTCATAGTGCAGGAAAGATGGCAAAACTGAACTACCGGGACTCCCGCCTGACGGGGAATGAAGTAGCCTTCCAGTTCTGCAACTTAGCATTTGGGCCTATATACTTCACCTCAGTGGTGCTCGAGCCTTCCCCTAGCTGAACCATGTTGGCCTCATACAACATTTGTTTCATAGCCTCACATTTATCTTAAATTTCTTCGGTCGTAAAGGCCACTTCTTCTTTTTCTTCGATATACTGTGGTTTGATGAAGGTCTTAGTAATGTGTGGGACTGGCTGAGATAGGTCCCATCCATTGTTTTTGCGGGCGTTGGCCCATTTCACATCTTCATCGGTGGCTTGGATACCTATGCCAAAGAATTGTTCAACGGCGGGTAGAGAGATGGGTTCAGTGATGCCTTGTAGGGATATCCCAAGCCCCTTTCCTGGTTTGTAACCATGTCTAATCATATCTGTGGCGACCATGATTGACGCGTTTGAAAGACAAGGTTGTGGGTATGGAGTGCATTCTTCACGTTGATCAGCAGGCACAATCTCAAAGGCTTGGTACACAATATGTTCGCTTCCCTCTCTGGCCTCGAGGCAGGGGATGGAGGGGTCCCTGTATATGGATTGTTCATATTCTTCGTGGACCACGATCTCCTGATTTTCATGGACAAATTTGACCATTTGGTGGAGGGTAGACGGTACTGCCCCAGCAGCGTGAATCCACGGTCTCCCTAGCAAGAAGTTATAGGAAGTATCCATATCCAGGATTTGGAAAGTTACTGTGAAATCCATAGGTCCAATCGTCATGATTATGTCGATTTCACCAATGGTGTCCCTTTTGATATCGTCAAAGGCGCGGACACAAACATTATTCGGCCTGATTCTCTCAATGCTGATTCCCATCCCTTGCAGTGTTGACAAAGGGCAAATATCTACCCCTGATCCTCCGTCAAGCATAACTCTCTTTACATAATATCCTTCGCTTTTAACGGTCAGGTGTAATGCCTTGTTGTGAGCGGCTCCTTCGGGAGGCAGATCATCCTGGCTGAAGGAGATTTTGTTTACCTCAAAAAAGCGCTCAGCGATTCTTTCTAACTGCTCGACTGAGGTCTCAGCTGGTACATACACTTCATTCAGCATTTTCAGGAGTATTTTTTGGTGCTCATTTGAGCCAGTCAATAGAGACAGAAGTGAAACCTGCTCAGGAGTTCTCCTGAGTTCTTCAAGGGTGACATATTCAGGAATTTTCATTTTCTTGAAGAACTCCTCAGCCTCTTCGTCAGTGATGGGCTTTTTGAGAGGAACGCGTTCATGCTTAGCTTTGTTCAGCTCATCTGGGTTATGGTACTTCTCAATGGGTTTTGCTTCGTTGACTTCACCCTTGACTTCTTTTCCTTTATATGTCACCACTGTTTGATCATAATTCCATGGGACAGTAGTTGTATTTTTTATTTGAATTTGCGGCTGGCGGCTGATAATCAAAGGTTCATTCAGCTTTGGTGGGATAGCAGAGCTTTTCACAACATAGGTCCCTTTTGGTATATACATTTTTTGTGGTTCCAATCTCCTGGGAGGGCTCAAAATGAGTTGTCTGTTTCGCGGAGCTCTCTGGACATAAAGGATAGCTTCTTTAGCTGGTGCTGTCTCTTTCTTTTCTTCCTTGGCCTTTTCTTTCTCCTGGCCGGGGGTCTGTCTCTTTTTCTTCCTTAGCTTTCTCTTTATCCTGGCCGGGGTGTTTTGTTTTCTTGTCTTCCTTGTCTGATTTTGCCACTGTTTTTGCTTTCCATTCTGTGTCCACAATGACAATGATGGCTTTCAGCGCCGGGTCAAATTCTTTGTTTTCTAATATCATTCCGATGACAGGCCCGTTGTTGTGGGCTGGCAATGGGTTGTTTGTGACATTGGGGACCTCCTCGTCTCTTAGCACAACCTTCTTTTGTTTAATCAAATTTTCTACTGCTCTCTTGAGGGTCCAACAGTCTTCAATATCATGCCCCTCCAACCCAGAATGATAGGCACAGTTGGTAACCCGTCTGTATGATGATGATTGCGGATTTTTCCTGCTCGGAGGCACCGGCTGTAGAAGTCCCATCTGAACCAACTTTGGAAAAAGTCTTGAGTATGACTCGCTGATGGGGTTGAAGTTAGTTCTTCTTGGTGGCTCACGAGGGTAAGCATTGTAGGGATAATTGTTTTGAGGAGGGCATGGATTATATGGAGCTGGTGGTGGATGGTTATTTCTAGGTGGTGGAGCTCTGTTTTGGTTATACTATTGCGGCCGAGGCTGCGGTTGAGCGTTCATCACTGCATAAGGAGGGGGAGTCATGGCATAAGCTGCTTCCTGGTAAGGATAATAGTGTTGTGAAGTTGTGGAAAATGGGCCTGGATATTCCCGAGGTCGTCGGGAATTCCTAGGGCCCGTAATCATCATGGCTCCCTCCTCTTTTTTCTTTCTATTTGCCAGGCCTCTCGAGCCGCTTTGAATGGCTTGGGAGGTGGCTGTCAAAGCAGATTGACTTAAAATACAGCCTGTCTTTAGGCCATTTTTGACCATCTCGCCAATTTTTATGGCCTCTGTGAACGGCTTGCCCATGGCGGACATCATATTCTGAAAATAATCGGCCTCTTGGGCCTGTAAGAAGATACTAATCATTTCATTTTCCTCCATGGGAGGTTTCATTCGGGATGCCTGTTCCCGCCATTTGATTGTCTACTCCAGGAAGCTTTCAGAAGCTTTCTTTTTGAGATTGGACAGAGAATTTCTGTCCGGAGCTATATCCATATTGTACTGGAACTGTCTTACGAATTCTCGGGCCAAATCATCCTATACATACCAATGGGATATATCTTGATCGATGTACCACTCCGAGGCGATACCTGTAAGAATTTCCCCAAAATAAGCCATTAGTAGCTCCTCTTTGCCTCCTGCTCCTCTCAGTTGGTTGCAGTATCTTTTTAGATGAGCGATCGGGTCTCCATGCCCGTCATACTTTTCAAATTTTGGTGTCTTGAAACCCACAGGTAGATGCACGTGTGGGAACATGCATAGATCAACGTATGACACGCTCTTTTGGCCACTTATACCCTGGATGTTTTTCAAACTTTGTTCAAGGCTCTTCATTTTTCGAGTTATTTAATCTTGTTCAATATTCTTCAAGAGCTTTTCTGGTTCCGTGAGAGATTCAAACTATGGGTACTGCGTGTAAGCATTAGGAGTGACATGAGCGGCATCCAGCTGGAATTAAGGAGTTTGAAAAATAAAATTGGCCGGTTCAAAATTCTGTTGTGCCAGTGTAGGTTGTGCCATACCAATATCTGGTGGAGCAGTAAACACCACAGAGTGTAATTCGGAGGGTGGTGCCTGGGGGCGAAACTCAGAAGGTGTTCCAGAATAGTTTGAGACCATGGTCGGGAATACAAATGGAACAAATGGGTTTGGCTTTGAAATGGGCACATTGGTGGTCCTTCCAGTTCTGAGAATTAGCTCAGGAAAACCAGGGATGGAGCTAGGTGGCTCTCTCCCGTTGGACCAAGCGTCCTACGTCTCGAGAATACGACATCTTAGCCTTCTGTTTTCTTCGGCTACTGCCGATTCTTCTTGGGGGATGACTGAGGTGGGGCCATCCGTTGGTTCAACAATGGACAGGTGACTTTCAGACGTCATTGCTACACTTCCTTTAGACCTTGTGACATATGGATGTGTCGCCAGAATACCACCGCAAACCAACCACCGTTTAATAATAGTAACCTTTCAAAGAGAAATCAAATTGGTTAGCGGGAGATATTAACACATAGGAATCACACATTGGGATGCGATGCACCTAAGCAGTTATCATTTTTCTAAAATGTTTGCAACGGCTTTGTGTTTCATCCCGGCTTTAACATTATCTCTCTTTACTTTCTTTTCATTCTTTAACGAAAACAACCCTTCGACAATGTATGATGTTCTAAGGCTTATTTTGGCGAGAACGACACAAGACTTTAACCGGAGCTTGGTCGGTTTTATTTGGAATGACAGACACATTTTTTTGAAAAGTGGGGTGGGAACCGATGAGGCTTGCCTACGTATCTCACATCCGGTGAGAATCAGACCCACGTAGTTCGGTCGGTTTCGACATAACTAAAGAAAAATGTTTTTTGATTTATTTAGAAACTTTCTTCTCGATTTGGCTCAATTGCAACTATTTTGAAACTTTATTTCTCCCTATTTTCAATTATTTTGATTCCTCCTTTTTTCGGAAAAATTTTGACAGAGTTCTGAGGTACTTTTCAAATATCAGGTTTTCCAAAATCGGATAAATTCTATCTTACCCAACTCTTGGTTTTCTGTTATTTTCTTTCTTTATTTAGGTGGTGAACAAACAAACCGAGACAAATAATGCACGTAATCAAATAGGATGCATCAGGATGGTCTTTTTTGTTCTAGATACATCTGTCCTAGACGGACCCAACCCCTGTGTTGAGTCCCCTAAGTCAAAAATGCATGTGATGCAGATAATCGTTCTTACTAGGGATCCGTCATGAGTTTTTGACATTCTAAGGTTAAACCTGGGTTTTTTTTTGTTCTAGACCTTGGCTACCCGAGCGGACAACTCGAGTCGGGGTGGGAGCGATGTACCGGTAGCACGAAAGGCTATCTGGCCTAGTGGCTAGTCCATCCCCGTATTTCTTACTTGGTATGACCTCTAACAGAAAGGCGGGCCACGCGAACGTGTGCACCAATTTTTTAGAAGACTCAGAAGGGAGGCGTAAGAAGGCAATTTATATATAGTTCAAATAAATATCAACGCGGTAAAGAAATAACATTTGGCACATTGAGTGCACAAAATACAATATTATCACAATTTATAAAGCCAAGTAAAAGCAGATTACAAGCTCGAATTCTTGAACCCTGAGCCAAAGATTCTGGGTTCAATCCATCCCCAGCAGAGTCGCCAGAGCTGTCACACCTCCTTTTTTTTCCAACTACCCCCGGGTAAGAGGGTAATAAGGGAGTTTTTCCACGTAAAGTGACATTATTCGATTTTTGGGATTTATTTAATTTCAGAGTCGCCACCCGGATTTTTATGGTGTTCCGGGACACCATTTATTTATTAGAAATCCCAAAAATCGAGGAAATTTTTGACTATGTTTAAATTGTCTGCGAACCAGAAATCCGGGTAAGGAATTCTGTTAACCCGGGAGAAGGTGTTAGGCACTCCCGAATTCCGTGGTTCTAGCACGGTCGCTTAATGATTAAACTTGGCCTAAATTGTTTAATTACTGCTCTTGTACCTATGTGAATTAGTAATCTTTTTACCGTTTTTATTATTCATTTGTATTTAAATAGTTTTTTCGAGACGGGTCACGTATGCGTAAACCCGTAGAGTTTATAATGTATCAAAAATCATGTCACGTGGACGTGTACACAATTCTCGACACTGAACTCATTTAAAAGATAAATAGGGTGCGCAAGAGCATATTTTGTTTCGTTGTCAAAAAGAGACTGAAATTACGTCACGCGAACGTGTACGCAATTTCGATAATTTTAAGGAGTTCGTTCCTAAAAGTGTCTCTACGAGTGTTCATTTTAGTCTTTATTTGTGTTACGTAAAACATATACACAATTGGAGAAAAAGGTTTATTTGATCTTATCCAAAGTTACGCGAACGTATACTTTGATGATTAATTTGTTTTTCTAAGTCCGAGGCATTCAATATCTAAAAGGCTTTCGAGATTCACTACATCAAAATTAAAAATCTCAAGACAAAATTTTAGATTCTATCTCTTGATAATTGATTTGAAACCCACTTGTGTTTAGTAGTAAGAAATTTATAGTAAATTTTGTAAATGAAATACTCCTCATGCTAATTGACAATAGAAGAGAAGAGACTGGTCACAAATTGTTTAACACAGTTAATGGGTCTAACATTCCAGACCCCACAGCCTGAAATTCAGACTCTATCAGGCTCAATTGGGCCGTGCTCACGAGTCTGGCCCAGCTCAGGTGACCTTAGCAGGTCTGGCCCATAACTTCTATAATAATAAACGTTTCAGATTTAAGAAAATACAACTGATCACAAATTTTATATAGTTCAGTCTTTAATACAACAAACAATGTATACAAATGGGTATAAATACGCTATTACATTGTTCTTACATTAAAAATATAAGTTTCAATAGTACAAAGAAAATAAAAGGATCCCAATTAGCTGCTGCTCCTGTGCGAGCCAGCAATATGCTTTAGGATCTGTATTCTTCAGCCTTTAATCCCAAACTAACAGACAGAATTCATGTGAATTTCCAAATACTGAATCTGATCATTATAGAGATCAGATTCAACCCTTTTAAATGTTGTCCTCATAGTGACATCCAATCATGTAAGGTCTAAATTGTCCAGACCAATATTTAAACACTTTATGGGATAAATTTGACCATTAAGGGGTCAGATTCACCACCCTTTAGTGCTTATTTAATGACTCTACTATGACTTCATTTGCATAGACTTAATCACAAAAGTATTTAAGAGAGGTTCCTACTGTTATAATCACATGAATGGACAACCAAATTTTAATAAGTAATCACCAGATTCTCCAGAAGGAAAAATAAACATGTTTTATGCATTTTATGAACTGGATCTTACCATAATGGAGGTCAGATTCAACTTTAGTTTTGCTGGACAATGGGAAACCACCAGTTGGTATTTGCAGAATGTTTAAACAAACTCAAACAAACCATGCATTTATCAAACCTTATGCAGTCAAAGAAATCTAAACGAGATACATTCTTACAAAAGTATAAGACACATCCTCATCTCTGAAAGTTTCATTAATTTTTTTTTCTAAGACAAAGATTACATAGCTAAAAGAAGAGCTCAAGCAACAAAGAGAATCAACAAGTTATATAGCAAAAGTTCAGAGTTTAAGAGGATTCATTCATTGATAAAAAAAATTACATACCTTTAGAAAAATAAAACAGCAAAAGACTTGACCAAATAAAGGTTAAGTAGTAATCAGCAAGAAGGGAGAAGATTCAGCAACAACAAACATAAACTTCAGAACAAACAGCTCCACAGAAAATATCCCAGAAAACTTTTGGAAAATCCAAACCAAAACTGAAAGCCCAAATAGAATCCAGAAATGAGAAAATTCCACCCCAAAATCTTGAAGAGTTCTTGAAGGAAATAAACAAATTTCTTCCTATTACTTTTGGAATGATTCTGATCATTTTATGTTTTCAGAATGTTTTTGCAGCTAAGAGAGTAGTCTTTTTTTTTTAGAGTCTCCAAAAAAAAAGATCAGCTCCTTTTAATGGTAAAAAGTGTGTGTATATATAGGGGTATTTGGGGATAGGATATACTTAGAATATTCTTTATCCAATAAGCTGAAGAAATACAAATGCAGCTGTCAACCTTATCTTTAGGGACAACTGTCCTCATTCTAGAAAATTCCAGCGCTTACAATTACTATTTTATCCCAAAAAAATCTGATTTCCTAGTTCTAGAAGGTTCTTGGGCTGTTACACCTAAGATTCCTTCACCTAGGATTCCTAATATACCCCTTGAAGTCCCTGAAAGTACCACTAGGTAAACAGGGTTAACTTGATTGGGGTTGACTATTGACTCTAATTAATTAAACCTAGTTAGATTCCTTAGTTGATTAAGGCTAATATGTGTTATCAACTTAATCCTAGTTTAATTGACTTAATAAAGATTAATCGACATGGTTCCTTAAACTTAGGTTAGATGATTTGTTCAGTTAATGAAACCTAAATTAATTATATTAAGCAAAACATTTCTTTTAAGACTTAGTTAATTGTTTAAGAAACTAACCACCTAAGCTAGACTAGTTAAGCAAGTGTATTTTAGGAGGTCGTGACTAATTAGGGCAGCCTTGAGCTAAAATTGAACTAAATTAATTCATGGCCATGCACTGGCTCAGATTAACTTAGTATTATTCCTAAAAGAGCTAGGATAGACGAATCGAAGCATTACTGAAACAACCTAAAAGGAATGGTTGGCATGAGATTTGGTCTAAAAATGAAATCCAGAAGAGTTCCTAAACTGACTAGTCAAGATTCAAATAATGAAAACCATCGAACTAAGGTGCGAATTCAATACACGAGATAGATTTAATACAACAAATAATGAAGGACAAAAAACATATATGAATTTACACATATTCATGATGATTTTTACAGAAATTAAACTAACGGCCTATTTGACATTATTGATCAGAAAGTATGAAACACATAGAAAAAGGGGGAGGGGGATACCCGTTTGAGGACTTGGCCGGAAAAGTTGAAGGCTGCTGGACTTTGGCCAGACTCCGGTAGGGTTTGAAAATGAATCAAACCCTCATGAATCGATTGCTCTAGTTAAGAGCAATCGACCCATGAAGGTCTGAGCCATTAATTGTCTTTGAATTGGCCGAGGAGTAATTTTGGGGTTTACAGATTCTTAGATCTGAAATTGACGCAAATCGATTGGGTTTTTGGGGAAACTAGAAATGGGAGGTGATAGAGGAGACGATGGTGATCGCCTGGTTAAAAGTTGGGGTCGATTGGAGAAGCTCCATCGCCGGAGGCGATTTTCGGCCAGCGGAGTTAACATGGGGTGAGAGAGACGAGAGAGAGAAGGGGTATGGGGGTGTTAGAATTTGGTGAAATGAGCGGGTGGGGGTGTGGTTAGGACATATATATACTTAGGGAATGGATAGTTCTCAGCCGTTGGATCTGGAAAGATCAACGGCTGAGATTGACGCTCTAAAAAACGGGGTCGTTTGGGTAATGTATGGGGCAGGACAAACTTCAGCATATTGGGTGCTGAAGTCTTTTAAAAATAAACTAACTAACTTCAGCATGTTGGGTGCTGAAATACAAATGAACTAAATAACTTCAGCATATTGGGTGTTGAAGTTTTTACAATTGAACTAAATAACTTCAGCACTTCTCCTGAAGTTTTCACAAATGAATTGATAACTTCAGCACTTCTGCTGAAGTTTTCACAAATGAATGAATAACTTCAGCACTTCTGCTGAAGTTTTCACGAATGAACTAGTAACTTCAGCACTTTTGCTGAAGTTTTTACAAATGAACTAATAACTTCAGCACTTCTGCTGAAGTTTTCACACATGAACTAATAACTTCAGCACTTCTGCTGAAGTTTTCACACATGAACTAATAACTTCAGCATATTGGATGCTGAAGTTTTTGCAGTTGAACTAAATAACTTCAGCACTTCTGCTTAAGTTTTCTCAATTTAAACTAAATAACTTCAGCACTTCTGCTGAAGTTTTTTACAATTAAACTAAATAACTTCAGCACATCTGCTGAAGTTTTCACAAATGAACTAATAACTTCAGCACTTCTGCTGAAGTTTTCACACATGAACTAATAACTTCAGCATATTGGGTGCTGAAGTTTTTGCAATTGAACTAAATAACTTCAGCACTTCTGCTGAAGTTTTCACAATTTAAACTAAATAACTTCAGCACTTCTGCTGAAGTTTTTACAATTAAATTAAATAACTTCAGCACATCTGCTGTAGTTTTTCACAAATGAACTAATAACTTCAGCACTCTGCTGAAGTTTTCACACATGAACTAATAACTTCAGCACTTCTGCTGAAGTTTTCACACATGAACTAATAACTTCAGCATATTGGGTGCTGAAGTTATTTAGTTTAACTGTAAACACATCAGCAGAAGTGCTGAAGTTATTAGTTCATGTGTGAAAACTTCAGCAGAGTGCTGAAGTTATTAGTTCATGTGTGAAAACTTCAGCAGAGTGCTGAAGTTATTAGTTCATTTGTGAAAAACTTCTGCTGATGTTTTTACAGTTAAACTAAATAACTTCAGCACTTCTGCTGAAGTTTTCACACATGAACTAATAACTTCAGCATATTGGGTGCTGAAGTTTTTGCAATTGAACTAAATAACTTCAGCACTTCTGCTGATGTTTTTACAGTTAAACTAAATAACTTCAGCACATCTGCTGAAGTTTTTCACAAATGAACTAATAACTTCAGCAATTTTGCTGAAGTCCACCCTGTTTTTTTTTTTTTGAAAAACGGGTATTGGGCTGGGTTGCTGGGCCGTGTAGAGTTAGGCATTGAGCCTGGGTAATTCTAGCCCAGGTCCGAATTTTTCCTATTTTACATCTACTTAATTAACTCTAATTATGTTAACACCCAATAACAATGTAGTAATTAATTCTAAACTCAATTTGACTATTTATATTTATTTAAATGATAACCAAGATTACGTGCTTAATCATGTCATTTTAAACTATTTATGGATTTAAATGACGGATTATGGCTACGTAATGTAAACAATAAATTCGCAAATAGCATTAAAATCCAACAAAATTAGGAAATCAATTAATTAATTGAGATTTTGTAGGATTATACGATAGGTAAAAATCACGTGCTCACAAGGCCCATTCTACATACTCGTCTTTCCACCACATCTGTTATGGTAGCGGCACTCATGCTGAGACAAGGTTATGAGCCAGGCAAAGGCTTGGGGGTATCATTGCAAGGAATTTCGGAGCCTATTTCTCTGTACGGTAACAAGGGTAATTTTGGTTTAGGCTTCAGGCCGACATAGGCAGACGAAGACAAAGCCAAACACCACAAAAAGTACGGATGGGTCTTGCAACAACCTATCCCTCAAATTTTTTGCACTTTTGTCAAGCCACGACTCCAAGAAGGTCAACATTCCTCGGCGCAGGCAAACATTGATGAAATTTGCCATGGATTCAGCCAGATGTTTTCTGAAGTGAATATGATCCAAGAAGGTGAAGGCACTAGTCGTGCCGACGTGCAACTAATTGGCCCAGATACCATGCTCAACAATTGGGAAGCAACTCCTCTCCCCACAAGGAAGGAGTCTTGGTAGTTTGCTTTTGCAGTTTCTTTTTGTATTTTGGGTTGCTTTCAGGGTTGTTATCCAAACATCTCAGTATGATTGTTTTGTTTTGATGTTAACCCTTCTATCATTTCGAATTATATGAAATGCAGTTCAATTTCGTATTAAATTTTGTATCTTTTCCTTTTCCTAATTCAGTCATTTTGTTTCCATTTCAGTTTCGTTAATGCCGGCTTTAATAACATGAATGCATGCGGAATTCACGCCCCGATCTTAAAAAGCTGTCTAATTTGGAAATAATGCATCACGAGGTTGAATATGATGAAGATGAGGCTGTTGAGGAAATAACAAGAGAATTGGAATAATTTGAAAATAAGCCTAAGCCCAACCTCAATGAAACTGATTCCATTAATATCGGGGGTCACGAAGAAGTTAGAGAAACAAAGATAAGCATTCACACTGAACAAAAAAACAGAGATTCCTTGATTCAAATCTTATTTGAATATAGAGATGTGTTTGCTTGGTCTTATGATGATATGCCGGGTTTAAGTGCTGATCTAGTGGTTCATAAGCTTCCCACGTATCCTGATTTTCCACCAATCCAACAAAAGCAACGAAAATTTAAAACGGATATGAATGACAAAATCAAAGAGGAAATAATAAAGTAGTTGAGCGCCAAAATGGTCAGCGTTGTCCGATACACCACCTGGGTGGCAAATGTTGTGCCTGTTCTAAAGAAGGATGGAAGAACTAGAGTCTGTGTTGACTACAGGGACCTGAATAAAGCAAGTCCAAAGGATAATTTCCCTTTGCCAAACATCCACATTCTTGTAGATAATTGCGCAAAACATGATATACAATCGTTCGTGGATTGCTATGCTGGGTATCACCAGATTCTAATGGACAAGGATGATGCTGAAAAGACCGCTTTCACCACTCCATGGGGTACTTATTGTTATAGGGTCATGCCATTTGGTTTGAAGAATGCAGGGGCAACTTACATGAAGGCTATGACCACCATTTTCCACGACATGATGCACTAAGGGATAGAAGTATATGTCGTTGATGTCATTATAAAATCAAAGACACAAGCTGATCACGTGCGCGATTTGAAAAAATTCTTCGAACGGCTTCGAAGGTACGACCTTAAGCTGAATCCAGCCAAGTGTGCATTTGGGGTTCCATCTAGGAAGCTCCTCGGTTTCATAGTTAGCCGAAGAGGCATTGAATTGGATCCATCTAAGATAAAGTCCATTCGAGATTTGCCACCCCCGAAGAATAAAAAGGAAGTCATGAGTTTGCTCGGGAGGTTGAACTACATCAGTAGGTTCATTGCTCAGCTCAAAACCACGTGCGAGCCCATCTTTAAGCTGCTAAAAAAGGATGCTGCTATCAAGTGGACAGATGATTGCCAAAAAGCTTTTGATAGGATCAAAGACTATTTGTCAAAACCCCCTGTACTGGTCCCACCTGAACCTGGTAGGCCTTTGTTTTTATATCTATCTGTGATGGATAATTCCTTTGGATGAATTATGGGCAAACATGATGAAACAGGCAAAAAAGAACATGCAATCTATTATTTAAGTAAGAAGTTCACCAATTATGAGGTTAAGTACACCCTTTTAGAAAGGACGTGTTGTGCCTTGACTTGGGTTGCTCAGAAGTTGAGGCATTATCTCCTAGCCTACACCACTTACCTCATATCCAGAATGGATCCTTTGAAGTACATCTTTCAAAAG
>MDKI01103051.1:0-11878 GCA_005239505.1 Nicotiana paniculata
AAAACCTTGCTTTAAGGCCAGTGTGCAGAGAGACACGGAGGCCGCAGAATGACAGCGAGGCGGCGAGGCGACGGTGACGCGGCAGTGGAGGCGGGTGGCGACGATGGACGGTGGTGTTTATGGGTGAAATTAGGGAGAAAGCGTAGGTATCTCGGAGCTCTATCCATTCATGTATGTGTTGTGGGGGTGGAGGTGGCCGAAACTTCACGAATTTGAGGAAAATAGTGGCGGCTAAGGTTTCTAAGATCTAAAATTCGTGGAATTTGATGGGGGTTTGAAGGATTTGGTTTGGAGATATGGAGAGAGGAGAGGGAGATGATGGAATGGTGAATTTTTTAGGGTGTTTGGACGGCGGCAGGCGGTGGTGCCGCCATGGAGAGAGGCGGCGGCTAGAGAGGAGGAGTGAGAGAGAAGGGAGGGGGCTAGGGTTTGTGTTATGTGAAATAAGGCCAAACAATCTGATTATAGGGCCTTTTATATGACAAATAAAATTGATTCTGGGCCATTGGATCAAAGATAATAGAAGGTTGAGATTTGATCTTGAATACTTAACCAAAACGACGTAGTTTTGTGCTTAAACTACGTCGTTTTTGCCCCTCCCCTGGCAGCCCTTTTATGGATTAGCCATTTCACTTTTGGCCACTTAAATCATTTCAATTTTAACCATTTTCCTGGAATCCTATCTTATTAAACTAAAATCTAATTAACCTAAATACCAACTAGTAAAATAAACCTAATAAAATAAATTAGCTAACAACTGAATTAATTACATGAGAAATCAATTAACTTATCAAATAATTAGTCAATTAAAAGTGTGCACACAAAGAGAAAAGTATAGAAAATTATTATTTTTTTTGGTATTTTTATGTCAAGAAATTCAATTAAAATGCATAAAAATATAGGAAAAATAACGATTGAAGGAAAATTGACACTAACAACTTTAGGGGCATATTCACAGTATGAACTTATTTATGTAATGTGTGAACTTATGTGAACATAATTAGTATGTCCACATGAGAAGTAGACTAGATACATGTAGGAGTTTTACTATAAATACCCCATGTATTCTAGCCATTTGAATCATCAAACCAAATCAAGTGAAATTAAGAAAAGTGAATGAAAATTATCCTTCACAAATATACAAAAATTCTCTCTTTGATCACTAATCTTCCTACCTAAAACCAACAGTTTGGTATTAGAGCCCGTTCGATTAAAAAGTTGGGCGTTAAGAAAAGCTAAACAATGGCTTTAACTAATGGACAAGGAGTGGCTCAACTATCCATTCCTATGTTCAATGGAGAAAATTATGATTTTTGGTACTTGAAAGCTAAAACAGTTTTTCAAGCACATCTGTGGGAACTGGTTCAAAATGGTTATAATGAACCAGAAGAAGGAGAAGAACCCACAGATGCAGAAACAAGAACACTAAAGGAGACAAAAAGGAGAGATGCAAAAGCTCTTGCTTATATTCAACAAGCAATGAGTGAATCCATCTTTCCAAGAATCATGAGAGCCACAACATCAATTGAGGCCTGGGAGGCTCTACGTGAGGAATTTCAAGGAGATACACGTGTACGAAACATCAAGCTTCAAACTCTAAGATGTGAGTTTGAAAACTTGAAGATGAAAGATGGAGAAAGTTTAAAAGAATATTGCTCCAAAGTTGTTGAAATAGCAAATCAAATGCTATTGTATGGAGAAGTCGTTGAAGATAAGAAAATTGTGGAAAAGATCTTTATAAGTTTGACTGAAAAATATGATCACGTAATCTCTATTATTGAAGAGACTAAGGACATTACAAAGTTGAACATCCGTGAGTTGATGGCATCACTAGCAGCACACGAGCAAAGGTTGTTAAGACACTCCGAAAAATCTATTGAGAGTGCTTTACAATCTAAGCTCAATGTGTTCACAAAATCACAAGGAGAATCATCAAAATGAGGAAAATTAGGTCGTGGAGGAGGAAGAAATCAACGAGGAAATAACTCCAACAACTCCAAACAAAAATGTGGAATTTGCAAAAGAAGCAACCACGTTGACAGGGATTGTTGGTTTTAAGGAAAGCCACAATGCAACCACTGCAAAAAGTTTGGTCATGTGGAGAAGGATTGTAGATTCAAGAATCAACAACGAGTCTCTAAAGAAAAAGGAGAGCAAGTCCTGTTCTTTGCAAGCTGTCAAATGGCCAAAGAGAAAAATCACAATATTTGGCTGTTGGATAGCGGGTGCAGCAATCATATGTCCGGAAACAAAAGTATTTTTACAAGTGTGGATGACAAAGTGAAGGCCGAAGTGAAAATGAGAAATGGTGTCGTTGTTCGAGCAATTGGAAAGGGCTTAATCCGTGTCCAAACAAAGGGAAGGTACAAAGTTCATCCATAATGTACTTTTGGTTCCAGATTTAGATCAAAATTTATTAAGTGTTGGGCAGCTGGTGGAAAATGGATATGCTGTCTTGAAAATAATTGTTGCACAATTTATTATAATAAAAGAGGAAACAAATTGATGGAAAATGCAATGATGGAAAAAGGAAGAAGCTTCTCATTAACCTTCAATTATGGGGGAGAAGTAGCCATGAAAGCACAAGTGAAAGATGAATCTTGGCTATGGCACAAAAGACTAGGTCACTTGTACTTTAATGGAATGAAATTATTGCAATAAAAAGAAATGGTATATGGGCTGCCAAAAATTGAAGAAAAGGATGGAGTCTGTGAAAGATGTGCTATGGGAAAACACCATAGAAACTCATTCTCTCAAGGCGGAGCTTGGAGAGCAAACAAAAATTTGGAGCTGATCCATACCGATGTGTGCGGTCCAATGAGTACCACATCTCTTGGAGGTAACAATTATTTTATCTTGTTCATTGATGACTATACGCGTATGACTTGGGTTTATTTTATGAAACAAAAATCCGAGGTGTATGGAATTTTAAAAAAATTCAAGTGCCTTGTGGAAAAACAAAGTGGAAAATATGTAAAGGTGCTAAGAAGTGATCGAGGTAAAGAATATACCTCAAAACAATTTGAGAAATTTTGTGAGGATGAAGGCATTGAAAGGCAACTAACCGTTGGGTACACACGACAACCAAATGGTATATCCGAAAGAAATAATCAAGCGGTTGTTGAAATGGCAAAAACTATGTTGAAAAAGAAAGGAATGACAAATAATTTTTGGGTTGAAGCAGTGTATACGGCGGTATATTTGATAAACAGGTGTCCGACCAAGGCAGTGCAAAATAAGACCCCCTTGGAAGCTTGGAGCAATAGGAAACCTTCAGTGAAGCACTTGAAAGTTTTTGGCTGCATTTGCTATGCTCAAATCCCGAAAGAAAAGAGGAGCAAGCTTGATGAAACAAGTTAGAAGTGCATTTTTGTTGGCTATAGCTGTAGACGCGTAATTTTTTACCCTCCCCGAGATATTATACTTTTTAGCGTTTAAATATTTTGTTTAGGCCTAATAGCTCTTTTACTTTATTTTATCACAAAAAACAAAAATATACAAAAATATAGTTTTATATTATATTTTACCTTAATTAATTAAAATTGGTTTTACATTTTAAAAGGAAAAAGTTTAAGTTTCTTCTTTAATTAGTTATGGGATTAAAAAAAAACAAAACCCCAAATTTGGAGCCCAATTTCGAATATTTTTGAGCCCAAATTAGGAAACCCATTAGAATTTTCCCTACCCTATTAACCTTGGCCCATGACCTCTAAGCCCAACCCTAATATCACTATTCATCTTCTTCCATGAGACACACACACAATAACCTACAGCACATACACGGCAGCACAAAAAACAAAAAAAAAACCTTCAGACCCTAACACCAACTCCCCCTCTTGTGA
This sequence comes from Nicotiana paniculata, assembly GCA_005239505.1. Lineage (NCBI taxonomy): Eukaryota > Viridiplantae > Streptophyta > Magnoliopsida > Solanales > Solanaceae > Nicotiana > Nicotiana paniculata. The sequence continues at coordinate 3,843 of MDKI01103051.1, forward strand.
AAGAAAGATGGTGAAGTTGAGTTGGGTTAGGTACTCTACTCTTATCATGTTTAAATTCATAACAACAGAACATACTCTTCTGTCCTTCTCCCACATACCAATATTCATAATTCTTGGCTTTCATAATAATCTTAAACTAGTTTTAGAATAAATAATTCATGAACACTGTAGTATACATGCTTTAGGTGCAATTAATAAATTATCGTGACCATGGGTACGGTTCTCATGGCATGGTTACGTTACGTAAATCCAATTCGGGTGTGCATTTCATGTGACCTTACAACTTCAATAATAAAATACGTATGTTGTAGATTGCAGGTACGGTTCCCGTGGCGTGATTCGCAATGTGCACAAAAACAAACGAGCTCGCGACATCGCGACTTGTTCGAACAATTTCCATAAATCACGGACCCTTTTCAAGTAATCTCAAATAGGAAATCAACGTATGAATATTGTAGTTTGTTTGAGGAGCAATTGATATAATAAACTATCGTGACTATGGGTACGGTTTCCGTGGCATCGTCATAGATACATAACTCCAAAATTCAAGTGTACGCTGGCGTGACTCGACCTCTAATTTCAAATAATAAAAATAAACATGTGGTAGAATCGTGGGTATGGTTCCCGTGACATGATTTGCGATGTGTACGACATAACAAATGCGCGAAACCGCGACTCGTTTAAATACTCCTTGATTGTTTAAAATATTTAAAAGCGGCTAAAATGTAAAGATGTTAAAATGCACAATAGGTTTAAAACATGTATTAAAACAGATAAATACGCCAATAATAATAGTTGAGCAATCGTGCTAAAACTATGGAACCCGGGAATGACTAACACCTTCTTTCGGGTGAAGAGAATTCCTTACCTGGATTTCTGTGTTCGCGGGCTATAAAACAGAGTCAATTTTTTCTCGATTCAGGATTTAAACTGGTGACTTGGGACACCATAAACTATCCTAAGTGGTGACTCTAATTTTAAATAAAATAATCCCATTTCGATTTGTCACTTAAATTGGAAAAAACTCCCTTATACCCTTCCCACGGGTAGTAAAAGGAGGTGTGACAGCTCTGGCGACTCTGCTGGGGATCGAACCCAGAATCTCTGGTTCAGGGTTCAAGAATTCGAGCTTAGAATAATTGTTACATGTTGGCTTTATTTATAACCTGATTTTATTTACATGTTTGGGCCTAATGTGCTTAATGTTGCTTTTTACCGCTTTGATATTATCTGAACTGTATATAAATTGCTATGAAACCCCTCTCTTCTATCTTATGAGGAGTGCACGCTGGCGTGACTTCTTTCTGTTAGTGTCATATCCCAATTTAGAATGAGGTTCGGACAAGTTGCAAAGTCGGATGATCTTTTGGTTACCGGTACGCTGCCCCCCCCCCCCGGCTCGAGTTGTCCGCTCGAGTAAGCCAGGTCTAGAACAATACACCCAGGGTTTAAACCTAGAATAACTCATCCTCATGTCGGATCCCTAGTAGGAACACTTGTTTGCATCACGTGCATTTGACTTAGGGGACTCAACACAGGGGTTGGGTTCGTCTAGGACAAGTGCACCCAAATAAAAAAGACTATCTTGATGCATTTTATATGCTACATGTTGCATTCTTCAAGGGTAAAAGGGGTCATTTGGCGGACCAATGATGGTTGAGGATAAATGAGAAAGAAAGGAGGGTTAAGTGTGAAAATGAAGCAAGTACGACCACTTATTTTCTTTCGCAAATTTATTTATTTATTTTCTTTCAAGGAAAGGGCAAAAAAAAAAAATGAAAATGAAAAATCAAAAAGAAGAAGAAAGATTTTGTACGTTCCCATCAATTTTTTTAAAAAAAAAAAATTCAAAAAAGAGGAAAGAGAATCCAAAAAGATTTTACATGTTTTCATCATTTTTCAAAAAATAAAGAGACAAAAATGTGTTTTTTACTAATCAGTGTTTTTTTTAATCCTCTCTCGTATCCTATCTTCCCGAACTATGCATACATGATTCTCGTCTTTCGGGGCGGGATATGTAGGCAGCCCACATAGGGTCCGGTCTTCTTAGTGAGTTTTAGGTTCCTGGCTTCGGGGGGTCGTAGCCAAATCTTTCATATTTAGCCACATATGTTGTTTTTGCAAAATAGGGTTGTTTTCTCAAAGTAGTTTTTTATTTCATGTCTTAGAGATCTGAGTCCACAACAAGGTGTCATCTCAATTCTAAGGTCCATTCCTGTTAAATTTGCATGTCTAGCCACTTTTGGCCACATCGGCCATTCTTGCAAAATGGGATCATTTTCGTAAAAATGGTTCAATGACCCATGTGCTTAGAATCTTGAGTACACAATTAGGTGTCATATTACTTTAAGGCTCATCCTTGTTGAATTTGCATCTCTAGCCGCGTTTGGTCACATCGACTATTTTTCAAAATGGGTCAATTTTGCAAAGTAATTTCTAGGGCCATGATTGTTGGGAGTTTGAAGTCATATAAGCCTTAGTGAAATATGTTCATGCATTTGCGGTCACCTTTGTTGAGTTTGCACTAGTACTCACCCTTGGCCATGTAAACCATTTTTTGCAAAAAATAACTCAATCGTGTTTGCATGGCTCAATTGGAAGTATTATGGTCTCACACGTGTCTTGAATCACTATCTCTATTTGATCTTATTTTTCTCATTCAGGTATGGATCTATTTGTTAGAGTTTGAGCATGACAGATACCCAAAACCATTTTAGTCAAGATCATGCATACAAGAGCTGCTTGAAGAAAGTTTTCATTTTTGAGTCTATTTGATGTTGTCTTTTAATTTTTAGTCTTGTACAGTAGTTCGAGTTTGCTAGTCTAGCCGAGTTTGTCGAGTCTTTTGTTATTGTATTTTTGATTTCGAATTCAAGAAAAAATTTGTAAATGAATAATCCAAAAACATTCTTGTTTTTTTAGTTTATTTTATCCATCACTTCTCCAGAACTATGCTTGGTATGATTCATGTGGAACATGATACGTAGGCAACCTACATAGGGTTCGATCAAATCATTTTCTTAAAAATTTTAAAAAACAAAACAAAAGTTAAAAAAAAATGAATTTGTGGGACGCGAGGGGTGAGAAGAAAGAAACTAGTGATAAGTAAAAGAAAAGAAAAGAAAAGAAGAAAAATGAGCAAGCAAAGAAGTGCTAGAAAAGAAAGAAAAGAGAAGATTGAAATGAACAGATTGGGATGATGCCAAATGACCTTGTGACCCTTGAAGTCATTTTAGACCCGTTAGCTGTTCTAGGGGCATTGCACGCACTGTGATATTTCAATCTGATAAATGACCTAACCCTAACATGTTGGCTTTGTTTTGCTCTCCTTTGTTACTTTTAGTGTTATCATAGCAGAGGGTGGTTAGTTTGTGGCACTTTGGCGGTTCATCTATACAACACAAGGTCAAAAATCAAGGTATCCATGGTTAGCAAAGACTTCGTCACAGGAGTTGTAGACTCGCCGAGAGAAATTGTTGAATTAGAATCAGAACTGAGACAAGAGGTCTTAAGGTTGAAAGGACAGATGGCCGAAATGTACCAAAACTGGACTAGTGGGCGTCCTCCACCATTATTTCCCACTAACTACACTGAAAGCCTCGTCATAATTCCGCCTCTATCACAAATCCAGATTCCCACTGCTGATGATATCTCCCCACAACCTTTCCACTCCTTTGACCACTCATGTTTTGTAGCTCCTCCACCAGCTACTCTTCCCCGTTCCTCTAGCGAGACTGTGTTCAAAGTCCCTAATTCCCAACGCTATGCTCTAGAACCAATTTTCAAAGTCTCGGATCCATACTCTTATGCTCCTCATTTTGAGCTTCCCGGTGAAACTGAATAGCCTGCTAAGACATTGGGGCATGACGAGATATCCAGAAAGCTGAAAGATATTCGTCTGTCTGCGGGGTTTAAAATACCAAAGTTTAGCTTATATGATGGGCGGGGAGATCAAGTAGCCCATCTGAAGGGTTATTGCAGTGAAATGAGGAGTGTCGGCGGGAATGATGAATTGTTGATGGCGTATTTCAGTGAGAGTTTGAGTGGAGAAGCCTTGGAGTGGTATACTCGTCAATGTCAGTGAGTGGCATGCATGGGATGACATGGCTCAAGATTTTGTTCGGCACTATCAGTACAATGTAGACATTATCCCAGACTGCTCCTCCCTAGCTCAGATAGAAAAGAAACCCGAGGGAAGTTTTGGGGAGTTTTGGGCTCAGATGGAATGAACAAGTTGCTCAAGTCAGCCCTATGATTGATAGAAAAGATGTTGTTCAGCCCCGCCAAAGGGTCCAGTGAGCATTCCTGCTAAACGCTCTCAGCCTCAATACCGACCCCATGGACATCCTCATACTCCATATAATCCTCACCAATGCTACTTTCCTCCACAAAATCCCCAAAGTCATACCTCACATTCCCAATACTCTATTCACAATGTATAGCCGTATGCTCCACACCCACGAAACCCGCAACATCTTGCACCGCCTCCACAAATGTCTTACCCGACTCTACAAGCATGTCAATCACCTACCCGAAAGAGGTTCCAACCAAGTCCGGAGTACAAAATGAGTAGGCAGCAACAAATAAATAGTTTCACGCCAATTGGAGAATCCTACACAAGCTTGTTTGAAAAGTTGAAACATTCTGGCTTGATCGAGTCGCTCCTTGGCTACACTCCGGACCCATATGCAAGAGGTTTCTATCCTACTAAATGATGCATGTACCACTCTAATGTCCCAGGGCATAGCATTGAAGATTGTCATGCTTTGAAAAGGGAAATAGAAAGAATGGTTCAAGAAGGGATAATTGAGGTCCAAGGCAGTAATACCCCAAGTGTCACACATAATCCTCTACAGGTACATGACAATGTACAGATTGTTGGGACGGTTTGCAATGATGAAAGGTTGGTCGAAGGAGTCAATGAGCCGCCTGGTGAAGACAATGTGATTGAAGTTGGTGAAGATCCCAATAATTTTGATGTGCAACTCAGTGGCTAAGATCTCGAGCTTAGTAATTAGAAAGCACCTCATTTCCTCGTTGGGAAAGAATCTTGGCAGTTCATTTCAACATTTTTTCGGCTATCTGGTTATTTCGGGGTTGTAATCCAGATTTTATCTCGTTTGTTTTGGTGATTCAAACCCTTCTATCCTCTTTTGCTTATCTCTAGGAGTCTTGTTAGTTAGTTTTGTGTCTCTAAGTCTATCATCTAGGTTTGTTTCGATGTTGTTCAAACCCTTCCGTCATTTGGTCAAATGAAATTTTATTTTTGTTATTTGCTATCTTAGTTTAGTTCTTTCCTTGTATATAATTCTCTTCCGGCCAGTTCAAGTGACATGACATGCATGCAGAATTTTTAGCCAGGTCTTTAAATCCAATCTAGTCATGGAATAATGAAACATAGTTTTCAATGTGATAAAATATGCATTTGAGGAAACAAGTAAAGATTCACGCATGCTGAGATAACATGAAGCTTGAATCGAGTGAAATTGAGGCAATTAGTATGGGAAATCAAGAGGTTGACAGGATCATACAACAAGGAAATGTCCTCGGTTTGAGGTAAATCAGTTAGTGTTGAAATGCATTCTTCCACATCAAGGTAAGGTTGAGTCAAATCTGCTTCAAATTGGCAAGGTTCATTCATTGGGACAGAGGTATTGCCCGTCGGCACTTTCTGTTTGAGTTGATGCCATCAATAGATATTATGTATGATTTCTTTGCTTATATTCAATTGCATGTTTGTACTTTGCATTTTTAAAGTTCGGTATGACGAAGGCATTTTATTCTTCTACCCAAACACTTTTATCCTTTGCTACCCCTTTGAGCCTTATTCATTTTCTTTCATACCCCTCTTTTGGAATCAAGAGTAGGATTAAAAAAAAGGAAAGAAAGAAAAAGAAAAGGAAAAAGAAAAAGAAAAAAAAAGAAGTTTCAAAAAGGAAAAAAAGGAAAAGAAAAAAAACAAAAAAAAGAGAAAAAGAAAAAGAAAAGAAAAGGAAAATAACAATAACAAAGATTAGTCTTTTGAACTAAATTCGACCTGATTCCTATTAAGGATACGTAGGCAGCCTTACACGGTTCGGTCCTCACAAATAAAAATTCAAAATTCCCCAGACCCAAAGAAACTGGGGCAGAAGTTTTGGTTTTGCAAAAGATCTGATTCCAAAAGTTGTAATTTTGAACCATTTTTATCTTAAATTATTTTGAGCCTTCAAGCCACCCTTTCTTTCTAGCCTTGTCCAAAAGCCTGCATTACGGTCCAAAGAAAGACCTTCCGATCAATCTTGGAGAATGCCAAGTCAAGCACGATGGGGGGCAACACTTTGTTCATGGGCACAAGGAAAAATGAATAAAAAGAGAGTCTTATTGGTGAAAACCCTCATGGGCACCGTAAGGCGATGGTGAGCTGAGAGAAAATTTAAAATAAGAGAGTCTTATTGGTGAAAACCCTCAAGGGCACCGTAAGGTGATGGTGAGCTGAGAGAAAATTTAAAATAAGAGAGTCTTATTGGTGAAAACCTTCGCGTGCATCATAAGGCGATGGTGAGTTGAGAGATGAACAAATGAGAGAAGCTTGTTGGTGAAAAACCTTCGGGACGCTACAAATTGAATGAGGCTCGTGACTTTACAGAGAAATTGGATCACTGAAAGCCCGATTTTGAAGTATGAAGATATATCATGAACTGAAATATGATTGGTTGGACGGATTAGGCTGATCAATCCAAAATGCATGTCATGATCATTGGATCCATCCGCTTCACTCAGATAATTCTGTTTATTTTCTCCACTCTTCTTCACATAGTCATCTTTGTACAAAATTTTCCTATATTCCTTTTGCCAAAATTACTTCATTGTGCTCTTTGAGTCTATCTTTATGAGTCTCTTCGGAGGCCTTTGTTGAACAAGCAGGAAAGGATTCCAAAACATACTGCCAGCTTTTAAATTATACAAAGCGGAATTCGGCCAAGCACATCACAAGTGACATGATTTAGAATGAGCAGTATGGTGATAACTGAAGTTCAGGTGATAAGGTGATTCTTGAATTTTGAAAAATACAAAGATTCAACAGCTTTCAGAATGATAACACAATGCAACAAGTGAATGTAAGAGATTCAGGTCATCCAGAGGTTTATGGTCCAATTTCGACCAAAAGGTCAAACAATCCCTTGCTGGACCGAAGCAGCTCATCAGAATGAAACATGGCAGTGGCAGAAGCAGACACTCAACAATGATGCCACAAACTAACCACCACGTTTTCAAACTAACAAGATTTTATTTGACTGAAACAGGGGCAAGAAAATTTGCCTGATTTGCAGGGATCCTCCATGAGGAAAGCATGGTTCAGGGGCAAGGCATTTTGTTCTTTCTACAGAGAGCATGGCTCAGGTAAGTACATTTTAAGTTTTCAGGACCCTCCTGGATAATGAGATTTAGTTTTCAAATTTTCAGGTACCTCCTGGATAATGGGATATAGGTTTTAAGTTTTTGGAGCCCTCTAGGAAAATGGGATTCAACTTACACTCACAAATGTTCCTGGTACAAACTGGGGCAAAATTTTTTGTTGTTTTGTCTGTTTGGTTGTGATTGCAGGCACCCACCTGGAGAACAGGGTCAACTTTCAGTTTACAAGTTCAAGTCAGAGAGACATCAGGAGCCCGCCTGAAGAACAAAGTCAACATTCTGTTTTCAATTTCGAGTTCAAGAGGCATCAGGAGAATCCCGCCTGAAGAACAGAGTCAACTTTCAGTTTACAAGTTCAAGACAGAGAGGCATCAGCATCCCTCCTGAAGAACGGGGTCAGAATTTTGAATACAATTCAAGTTTTGGTAATCAGGCGCCTACCTGGAGAACAAAGAAATACAGTTAAAGTTTTTGGCAATCAGACGCCCACCTGGAGAACAAGGGAATACAGTTTCAAGTTTTTGGCAATCATGCGCCCACCTGGAGAATAAGGGAATACAATTCAAGTTTTTGGAAATCAGGCGCCCACCTGGAGAACAAGGGAATACAATTCAAGTTTTTGGAAATCAGGCGGCCAC